>JBBMJZ010031484.1:0-10147 GCA_037833815.1 Zingiber zerumbet
ATATATTCTCTAATATATACCCATGTGTCAACCTGATATCTCATATCCATGACTTGTGAGATTAAGTCATCCATTGACCTACATGCTAGTCTCAACGCATTAATATTGTCCTTGCATACTAATGCTTGACTATGAATAGTTAAGAGTAGTGTTCCATGTATATCTACAATATCTCACTATCAATTCAATCAATTGATATGTTGTAGATAAGAACCTACTACCCAAAGACATTATTATACTTATTCAATCGACACTAAACTGAAATAAATATAATAACCAACTTTGCTTTTTATTAATAATGATACAAAATGAGCCCTTTACAATCATCTCATAATTGGTACTAGGGCTAATACTAACAAGCCTCTTATAGGAGAACTTCTTATAATGTGAGGAAAAGCAAATCAAACTTGTAAGAAACAAACAACGATAAAATAAAACTTAAACTATAAGAGCAATAAACATTATCTTTAGTTTTTTCTTAAGCCTTCTCATCACTTTTCACCAACTTAGACAGCTCCCCTTACCCCTTTGTTTATATCTTTCAAGTTGCCTTAAAACAAGCTTCAATCTGTTCTTCTACATAGATCCAGTCGTCTTTCATTCAACTATATTTTGATTGCAAAACTTGATTTTAGTTAGCTGATTTGCAAATCCATGTAAGCCATTAGACAATTGTTGCCCTCCTTTGCCAAATCAACAATCTGATTTTGACTTTTATTGAGATTCAATCGACTGCACTAGTTGACTCCCAAATAGAGAACAAGCAATCCACATAAGATGACCTTCAGTTAACTGCTCAGTTGATTGAGTCGCCAATCGAAACATAACCCTTTTGTTTGCAAGTAGAACATCTTGAATCGATTCCCCAATTGACTCAACACTAGTCAAATGATATCAACCTCTAGTTGATTGGATCGTTGACTACAATCAAACTATAGTTACTCCTTGCTTAAGTGAAAGTCTACTTGAAACCCAAAATACAAGTCACTTGTGTAGACTCGCACAATTCACTAAGATTTTTACTTGTTGTCGTAGCTTTACTTTGCCCAAGAGTTCATCTCCCATTACTTCCTCAATCCTGTGGATGTTCCAAGCCTTTTGCTCGTTTCACATATCATCCTTTGTTATACGCCTACATAGTCCACCTCTTACAACTCCCATTAAAGCTATGGAACCAAGTTAATGATCCTCATCCTATAGTTCTTTAGATGTCCTATACCCTCCTTCAATGATCTCCTAAACCTTTAAATTATTGATCCAAACCCTCTTAGCCATGCCTAGTTAAGTTTTGTGAGCTCTACTAACCCAACCTAATCTTCTTGTCCTATAGTCCCTCGGATGTCCCACGCCATCCTTTGCCGATTTCTAGTGGGCCTTTAAGCCATTAGGCAACACCAATTTAGCAACACCAAGTCATCGACCACAACTTGACCTTGTCGAGTCACACCTACTTGGCTGCGCCAAGTCACCAAACATAAGTCAACCTTGTTGAATCATAAGCTTTGCGAACTTTGTGTGCATCTTGTTGTCCCTACAAAACTTCATAGATGCATCGGTCTGGCAAACCTAATTTAAACTCTTTTCCAAACATACCAAAACACTCTAATCGAACATGATAATTTATGGTTTGATTGCATTAACACGAACACTAGGTTAGAACTTATCAGATTAGGGAAAATTCAGATACACTCACTAAAGTTGAGTGGTGTGTGTGCATGTAATGTTTGTTATACATACAACTGCCTTTTAAGGTTTGCAACATCACATAAGCTCTTCTATAGACACATAAAACTTGAGTTGTATGCATTGTGAGAACAAGAAAATGATGGTTTATTTGAGGGTGAAAGCTTAAATGCAACTTATTGTCTAGGCTTTGCCTCCATTGATACAAGTCATATCTATATCTTCTCCTCTTCTTTATTTGAGATCTTCCTAATCATGCTATTCTCCCTTTCTTCCAATCAAATTTATCTTCACACAATAGCTGTGGTTCAAGTTTTATCCAACTCTTCTTAATTATGCATTATATTGTTTTATGGGGTAATGACGTAGGCAATTCTTGCGCAATTAAATTTAGGAGTATTTGGATTTTGATATATCATTTTATTGTTGTTGTCATTCTCCTAGAAGCAGTAGGAAAACATATTACTGCCTATTCTTGATCTCACAAAGGACATTATTCTATGAATTTATGGTTGAAGTTGGAGTTCCTATACATGATGAATAGTTTTGAGGGAAAAAATTCTATGTGAACAGAAAGTTGCAGTAATATATGAATATTAATACTTATCTTAATAGGTTTAAAAAATATTCCTGTAGATTTGAAAATTTTAGACGCTATTGCTAGTGTATGAGGTTACATGAACATACTAGTTCCACATAGGAGAAATATTTTATGATTGACACAATGACTTAGGAAACATTGAAACTTCTTGAATGACCTTGTTGCCATAGTCGGAGTTGAGAAAAGTTGTGTAAGCCATTTATACAAATTTTGAATGACCAACTTCATTTAGTAAGTCAAGTTATATTTATATCTGTTTTAAGCTCATAGACATATCATAATAGATTGTTTGCTTATTTTATTTTTCGAGACAAATTATGAAACAGTCATATAGGAACATGTCCCGAAATTCATAGTCTGTCTTGACTAGAGAGTCTTCATTTTTTAAAGCTTCTATTGCATCATATATTGGCAGATTGAGAGTTTATTGGATATTGTTCGCGGCATTGCAAAAATGAATACCTACAATTACAGCTCCCTTGAGGATTTGCACTCATATTTAGAAGATTTGAACGCAGTCCTAGATACCAGAAAGATTGATGCTCTTGTTGTTGAGACATTTGGAAGAAGAATTGCAAAACTATTACAGTAAGTTGCAGCTGCAAAATCACATTGCATATTAGATTGTGGCAATGAAATTCAGATTCTTTACAGTTTTTCATTAATTGTTTTATGAATTAATTTGTATCTGTAAGAAAACTATTTCTTTTATTGGATGATATAATGTTGTTTAATGATTGAATTAACAGGGAGAAGTTTATACATCTATGTGGTCAGATAGATGATGGGATTAAAGATGTCTTGAATGTGATGGTAGATGAAGATGGTTCTGTAGGAAATTCAATAACCTTGGGATCCAAGATCAAGGATCGAACTTCCATCGAGGATTTTGAAATCATAAAACCAATAAGCAGAGGGGCATTTGGACGAGTTTTCCTTGCGAGGAAAAGGATTACAGGTGACATTTTTGCAATAAAGGTAATAACAACCTACTTGTGCATCAGAATAACATTATTAAAGAAATTTTATTTTCTAATCGAACTATGTTTATTCTTTGGTCTTTGTCTACACCATTTTCAATACTCCAGCATACTGTATAGAGACGCTTAGTTCCTTTCATCTGAGTATCCCCATCTAAACCTAATTCAACCTTATAATACCATCCCTAGTTGTTGGGTATTTTATGGAAGAAGAGTCATGGTGTATATTTATTCTTAATCATGTTGTTCCAGTTTTATTAGTCAATGATGGGTATTTACCACTTCAATTAAATTACCTAATGCAATCACTTCCATTTCCCACGCTCTTCTATTTTATGGAAGAAAAGTCATGGTGTATCTTTATTCTTAATCATGTTGTTCCAGTTTTATTAGTCAATGATGGGTATTTACCTCTTCAATTAAATTACCTAATGCAATCACTTCCATTTCCCTTGCTCTTCACTAATTGTATTTCATGGATTCATAATATGTTACATGAATTCATTGCGTTCTGTTGTGAACTATGTATATCCTACCGGCCCCAACATTATTCTTATATATTTGGATATTTCATATGTTAATCATGTAAAATATTTTAAGGTATGATAATTCCAATGTCCATTATTGCATAATGACAATAATGAACATGTGTATTATGTTCCTTTCCGGTTGACATTGGTAAAATTTATCATTTCGCCCATCAATAGACATGCGGCATAATTTGTGCTTGTGTACAAGAGCGATGCATTAACTTGTTTTTAACATAATACTTCTCTTTGACAGTTATTCATGGGTAATTATTAGTACACAAGGCAGTCCCCTCTTTGTCGTATTATATTTCACATATACACCCTTTTTGCATATTTACAAATGGGCCCTCAATATACCTTTAACAACAACAACAACAACAACAACAACAAAGCCTTATCTCACTAGGTGGGGTTGACTATATGGATCCTTTTATGCCATTGAGTTCTCTATCTCCTACTATATTATCATTTATACTTAAATAAATTTTATCTTGTTTTATTGTTGCTAACCAAGTCTTTTTTTATTTTCCTCTTCCTCGTTTGATATGTGTGTTTATCATAGTTTCACATCGCCTAATTGGAGCATTTATTGATCATCTAAGTACATGCCAGTACCATCTTAAACGCGTTTCTTGAAGTTTTCCCTCAATAGATGCAACTCTGACTTTCTCTCTAATGCCCTCATTTCTTATTCTATCCATTCTCATTTGTCCACACATCCACCTTAACATCCTCATCTCTGCAACTCTCATCTTTTGCTCATGTGCTCGAGTCATAGCTCAACATTTAGTTCCATATAACATAGCAGGTCTAATCCGGGTCAACCCGAACCCAACCTGAAAATTTTTAACTCTCCAACCCTCCAACTCGAATCCGACTTGAACCCGAAAATGCCCAGCCCGAACCTGATTTTTTTCTAGTCGACTCGGGTTGGGTCGTCGGGTCGGGTTCATTTTTGACACCCCTAAAATTTTTGATATAATCATTCAAAAGTTTCATTCTTTGCTTCATTCACTACTCTTTTAGTTTCTTTCTTGGCTATTGTATATTTTTTTAAGTTTTCCTCGTTTTTACAAATATATAATTCCTTATAAGCTATTCGTTTTTCCGCCACTTTCTCATTTCACTATCAAAATTCCCTACTTAGTGGTGCATGTCTCTTTGACTCACTGAGTACATTCTTAGCTACTATTTTCAACTTTGATATCATCTTATTACATGTCGTATTAGAGTGACAGTATATTTCACCTAATGTTTGTACTCCTACCTTCTGCTTAAATATATTTTGTTTCCCATCCTTTTAACTTCCACTACTTAATTTTAGGAGTCGTATATATTGTCTTTCTATTGATACTATGTTTGAGGCGCATATCCAACACTACTGACTTATGTTGGATAGTTAAACTTTCTCCAAGAATGACCTTGCAATCATATAAGGTTTCCAGGGATAACCTTATAAAATATTGAAATAAACAAAAATGGGGCAGTTGACCTCAAAGTAAGGGGTTCTTTACATAGAGAGGGAGAGAGAGAGAGATAAATGATCTCAGTAGAAAGAAATAAGATTAAGTGGGAGAAATAGGAAGAAAGGGGAGGCAAGTGGTAGGCAGCAAAAGATCAAATGTGGAGAATCAACAAATCTCATATTTCAATCAGCTCAGTCTAGTAAATAAACATATTGGAGAATCCAGATTTCTTTATAGCGAATAATGAAATGATGTATTCAAAAGGACATGTACACTATCATATGCTATTCATCCATGATATGATTAATTATTTGGTTAGGGCATGAGTTATTATTGTATATTATTTAGCCTGTTAGTTAGGCAAGCATTTTCTGAACGTCTTCCATCAAAGTTGGCAGCCTACAAACACAGTATAGAAGTGTGAAATTTTCAAGAAATTTTAAAGAATCAGGTGAGAAATTTTATTTTTCTACATTGTCAAAAATTGCAACTTAATATTAAATCATCTAGCAATTTTACAATGAAAAGAGGAAACCTGCATCAATATTTTCCATGGCAGCCTTCAGGGGCTCTTTTATGCGACCATAACAAAGTAAACCATCGCTTGCAAGAACAACATAAGATTTTTGAGATTTTTTTTGCCATTTGAAGTCCTTGATTGTGCGAGAATCTCTCATTGAACATAAAAAAGAAGGTTTATCTTCCTACACAGAGATGTTTTCAAAATTTAAAATTAAAAAAATGATGATTAAAGTCTATCTAATATCAAGACAATAAATATATATGTGCAAAATTGTATACTAAATTAAATTCTAAATTCTCAAACAAGGATATAAATATAAAGTAATGAATAATTAAAAATAATAATTCAACAAACAAAATAGTTGAACTTTAATAGACGATCTAGAATGGAAGATAGTTTGTAGTGGTACCAACAACGTGAGATTCTTACAACCTTACCAGAGCCATTAACTAGAATGATCTTCTAAGCCATTAACTAGAATGATCTTCTGTGTAAAGTGCACCCAATCAGAATGGTGAAATAGATATTTATTTGTAAATGAGAAGATTCTACATTAGTGCAATGCAGAACTTGAACGCTAAATAGCCCAAATTTGGTTTTTCCTGAATTATGAACATTAGCATTCTGTGCCGCAATCTAAATGAACTAAGTATATGTCTTGTCATCATCAGTAAGAACATTAAATAAAAGAAATATTCAGATGTTATTTATGTGATTAACCACAACTAAGCAGATTATAGCTAATATTCTTAGTGAAAGTATATTTTGATTATAATTTCTAGCAACTTTAAATTACAAATTTTAAAAGAGAAGGGATTAAAACATCCCCTTGTGCAAACTAATTGCTTAGTAAAAATTGAAGTAAAAGTTGATAAATGCAAACTTAATAGGATAAACATTTCCAATGGTTTTTTTTTTTCTCAATATCATTGCCACAAGATAATATTCACCTTTGTACACATTAAAATGGGGCAGCAGGCCTTTGGTTTTAACTCCCAGGAGGAAAACAACAGCCACAGGCTGTTAGAATTTGGGAAATTGCTTCACCACATCAGCCTATTGAAATCATACCCCCCAAAGAAAATTCCTTCAATACCATTGTTATCCCACAACACCACATTGCTTAAAATTAAGCATCTACCATCTCATTAGGAGAAAAAAAATACATTTCCACATGCAAATCTAGGCATTAGGCTCTAAAGCGGTATATACAGTTGCATCAATAAGTAACAGCATAAACAGCCACATATATTATTGTTGGTCCCCTAGAGAATTAAAATTTCATCATGCCTTCAGAAAAGGTTTACATGTTAGCTTGGTATGATGATAATGTCGACAAGAATTAATAATAAGAAGAAAACACTACATCATATGGGAGATATTATTTTCATCATTCCAATTTGAGGTTCGTAAGTAACACATTTAAACCGTAGCATGGCAGCAGCTAAAAGCAATCAATCCTTGAGCAACTAAAGTATCTAGGCATCAGGTCTCTAACCTTATTATTAACAAGAGATGGCACGTAAAAGAACTGAATTTCGCTGCCTACAACCGCCGCAAGCACCGAAGAATCATTGGAGAGTGCAAGTAGAGACACCTTGCCAATCTTTACATCCACAATGCTTGAATTTTCAATGCAGGGGCCCTTCCCATTCTCCTTGATCAACTTCCCCAACCCGATTACATCCTTCGTCTTAGCCACCAGGAACCCTACGGAAGCGAACTATCACGAAAAGTGAACAAAATACGCAAGGACTGAAAGTAAAGTAGAGTTTGCACCTTCGGAGTGGGCCAGAAATATGACGCGGAAGCGCTCGGATACGGCGAGAGGTCGTGACGGTGGATCCTTGAGGTCGAACTGGGAGTCAGAAGCCTTCAGGGGCGTGGACTCCCCGATGCGACAGAACACGAAGTCGGTAGTGCCTTCCTGGTCGCCATCGATCTCTTCCTCGAGGCGGATATGACGCGGCGACCGCTCCGCCATCGGAGAGCGTCGGAAGAAGCGAAGACTGAAAACAAGAGGGTTTCAAGCTGTTCGAACAGTATCGGTGGAGGAGGAGCAGAAGCTTAAACCCTAGACGCAATCGGACGCGCAGCGAGACTCTGGAAGACGCTGGAAAATTACATTTTACCTAGACGATGAAAGCTTATATTACAGTTTTAACTCCATACTTTGATTATATTCAAGGCCCTTATATTTTATTTCTAGAGAAGAAAAAGAAAATAATGATCAAAATAAATATAGATTTTTCTAGGTCGAAAATAAAAAAAGTGATTATTCTGGATCGATATCCAATTATTTCCAATAAAAACGAGAAAAAATTAAAACAAGCCAAAGGTTTAGATGCCAATCATGGAAGAACAAGCGGTTGATTAAAGAAGTTGCACCTTTCATTGTACAAGAAATATTGTAGGCCATCCTCACCAGAAGCGAACAGGGTTGAAAACGTTAACGGAAACACAGACCAGCCCCCGGTCGTCTCCAATTTCTCCGCCCAAATTTATCTCCTTTCCGCCTATACAATTCGCCGGATCCCTTCCTGTCGCCGCTTCTCCCCGTCCTCCGGCGATGGAGCAAAGCATATTGGACTCCCTCGGTGTCGAGATCATCGGCGTCATGTCTCCCGTCTCCATCTGCATGCTCCTCGTAGTCCTCCTTGTCTCTACCCTATCCCCCTCCTCTATCTCTTCGTTCGAATCCTCCGCCGCTTCCGCCACCACCGCTGCTACCCTCGTCTACGCTGAGTCCCCCTCCGATCCCCCTGCCCGCCGCTTCGTCGGCGCCTTACTCAACGCTGCCGCCTTCGTGGCCCTTGTCGCGGTTGTCACCACTCTTCTCGTTGTCCTCTACTACTACCGCTTCACCGGCTTCCTCCGAAACTACGTCCGGTTCTCCGCCTTCTTCGTTATCGCCTCCATGGGCGGATCCATCCTCCTCACTGTTCTCCGCGCCCTTTCCCTTCCCCTTGACGCCGTCACCGCGATGATTCTCCTCCTCAACCTTTCTGCTATTGGCGTTCCCGCCGTGCTCTCCGCAGCAGTTCCGATCCTCCTCCGCCAGGCCTACCTCGTCGCCCTCGCTGTGATCGTCGCCGCCTGGTTCTCCCGCCTCCCAGAGTGGACCACTTGGACTCTTCTCGTCGCCCTCGCGCTGTACGACCTCGCCGCTGTGCTCTGCCCCCGGGGCCCCCTCCGCGTCCTCGTCGAGCTCGCGTCCTCCCGGGAGGAGGAGCTCCCTGCGCTCGTCTATGAATCTCGCCCAGCCGGCTCCTCTGTCTCCCATGCCATGGCCGCCTTTGGCTCCGTCGAGCTCCAACCAGTGGAAACCACCACCCCCAATCCTACCATTTCTACTCAAAATCCTGATCCAGGCCCCAGAATCATAGAAGTACATAGAAATGAGGAGGAAACCTCGCCTTTGATGTCAAACGAGCCCAACAACAGTGACACCGGCAATGTACATCAACCATACATTGCAACAATGAGAGGGAGAGATGTGGAAAGCAATCAAGATCCTTCTTCTTCTTCATCTCTGATGCCCACTTCAGAAAGCGAGGAATTTGATACATCAAGAGGAATCAGACTCGGCCTTGGGGATTTCGTGTTCTATAGTGTGCTTGTAGGAAGAGCGGCAATGTACGATCTGATGACAGTTTATGCTTGCTACCTTGCAATTATTGCTGGTCTTGCCTGCACATTGATCTTGCTGTCGATATGCCGCCATGCGCTTCCTGCCCTTCCAATCTCAATCGCATTGGGCGTGGGGTTCTATTTCTTGACGCGTTTGCTATTGGAGCCATTTGTTGTTGGAGCATCGACTAACTTGGTGATGTTCTGACACTTTGTTTCCATTTGTTTCCTTCAATCTCATAGTAGAGACATTAAAGGTTAATCATTAAAGATCTTGATTTTATCACAGATTCTACTTTTCTTTTATAGTTCTCTATCTCAATTCTCTTGTGCCTGTTGATTGCTGTGTTACTTGTGATCTTAGTTTAACAGGCATTTCCTAGGACAGCATGATCTCTATAACAGCTCACTTGTTAAGTTTTACAATTCAGATACTTCAGAGAATTGCATAGCTAAATTTGATATTGTGAATGGTTGTAACTTATTTTCTAATCTTCTCTATCTCAATTCTCTTGTGCATGTTGATTGCTGTGTTGCTTGTGATCTTAGTTTGACAGACATTGCCTAGGCTAGCATGATCTCTTTATAACAGCTCACTTGTTAAGTTTTACAATTCAGATACAACAACAACAAAGCTTTATCCCACTAGGTGCGGTCGGCTATATGAATCCTTTTACGCCATTGAGCTCTATCTCCTACTATATCATCATCTATACTTAAATAAATTTTATCTT
>JBBMJZ010031528.1:0-10146 GCA_037833815.1 Zingiber zerumbet
AGGATGATGACGGCCTTGTTGGGCTTCAGAAACTTCACCATCTTCTTGTCACCCTTGCTGCCGGCTACGATCCGAAAAGATTCTCGCCTATCGCCGCCGCGACTCCTATCCTACGAAATGGACCGCCACCGCCAGCGGATGGAATTTATAGAGTGCAATTAGGGTTGAGATGATAGGCCGGAGCGAATTGGATTTTAATTGGGCCGAAGTGATGCAAAATGAACTTTTTAATAGGCCTGGTTTTGGTAGTTAAGAAAAAAGGGCGAATTCTGTTTTGTGTTTTTTTTCCCGCGCAAGTTTTTGGAAATGCTATTCTTAAATTTTTTATGATTCTTAGGCTTTGACGGAAAAAAAACTATGAAAAGATTTTTATGGTGAAAATTTTTCCCTTATAAAAAAATAAATATTTTTTTCATTATTCAATTTATAGACAAATTTATAAATTCATTAGCATAAATGTTTGATATTTTTTTTTATCCATCTACACCGTGTCTTCCTCCCAACTCGCTTTCATAGGTATATGTAGTTGAATTTCTCAAACTCAACTCCCAATTGGGTCTTGCAGGATACGGTCAACGGCCTCACGTAGCCATTCAAGTGCCCCCTTGCGTGAGTGCCACCTCGTGCTAGTGTGAGCACTTGCCCTCACTCAAGGGCGGATTCAGCGAGGGGGCAGCATCGGCGGTCACTCCCCTTTACTAACAGTGCAATCAGGGATGGAGCCGGGGGAACAGTAGTGGCAGCTGTCCCTCTTAATTTTTAAGTATAAAAAGTGTATGAGATATAGAATAAAGTATGAAAGATAGACGAATGGGAGTTAATGATATGATCACCTCCCCTCAATATAAATATATATATTACACCTTCTAAATATGAAATTTCTAACTTCATCTCTAAATATAACTTATATTATTATAGAATTCTACCGATAAAAATAAAGAATATCACTCGTTATTCCCTATAAAAATTGGCCGTGTTCCACTAAATCACGATAATCCTTTTATACTTAACTTCTTGAATTCGTCGCTGTCCACTGCCACTGTCCACACTGGACCACAGAATACGCCGTGAAGGGAAAGTCAAAGAAGATTTTTTTAAAAAAAAAACTTGAGCTTCATAGTTCACATCACACACATAGCAATAAAATACAGCATTACACGTAGTGAAGGGAACGTAATAAAAAAAAATTAAAAAAACTCAAATTGTAACTCCATAGTGACGTTACAAAATGAAATTAAAAATACTTATAATATAATTAAATTTGTAGTATAATATAATGTAATACTATATTTAATAATATAATGTATGTAATCTTTAATTATAAGGATGATTATATTCTTTTATTTAGTATCATTAGTTTTTTTATAAAGAATGTAATTTGTATTTTTATAAAATGATAAAAATATTTTACGATCTCTATCGACGATTGTCGAACCTCTGTCAGAGCTTGCGGCAGTCACCGACAACTAGCGACCGCCACTATCTCGTCGCAAAAGGCCGCCATCTTCGCCAATCGGCGGCCTGCCGACAACCGGAGTCCGCCGCCGACAACCAACAGCCACAGGCAATGGGCGGCAGGGGTGACGGGCGGTGGCCGGCGGCGGCGGGTAGCAACGAAGGCCGACCGGCCGCGGCGGCAAACTAGGGGTATATTCGACATTTAAACTTTGGCGAAACGATGACCTCGTAATGTAATCGAAGTAATATTTACTTTGTAATTTAATTACAAAACTTCACTATATTTTATAATTCAGATTATATTATATTATAAATTTAAAATTAAACTAAATAAAATAATTAACATTATAATATAATCTTAATTATATTATAAGATAGATCACGGAATCTTATAATGTAATCCTAATTATCTCCTATTATATTAGGAGATAGATCACGGATGTCAGCTTTGCTTAAGTTTGCTCTTAGTGTGACATGGCCCCACTCGTGAGAGGTACCCTTGTGCGATCACGCATGTCAGCAGTCAGCTTCGCTTAAGTTTTCATATTTCCTCGAAGTTTTATCTTTTCGCTTTCCTTTCTCTCATCATTTCTTATGAATTTTTTTCGCAATTCTTTTTCTTCCCCTTTCATCTTTCGGAGTAATCTTTTTTCCCCTTTCATATTTTGTTGAAACTTTTCTTTAAATTTTGAGACTTTAAAGTATTAAAAATGTTTCAAAATCAATTTAGAAGGCCGAAAAGTTATAAATAAATAATACAGATAATCCGATGCATAGAACTTTCATCAATGTGGATTCAAAAAAAAATATATCTATTATATGTCATCTTACTTTATTATACTGTTTTTCTTATAATCTTAAAAAATATACGTAACAGTCGCTATACGATTGTGACCAGACATCCTTTAAACAAATAAATAAATAATACTTTTTTATTTTTGAAAATTTGTTATACAGAAAATCCTGAAAACTAACTTTACAGGCATTGAGATTAGTTTACAAACCTTAAGATTTTTATGTTTTTTTGGAAGAAAAAATATTTTGAAATCATTTTATATTTTAAAAGTTCGAATCCATACACAGGCACAAATGAGGTTACGGTGTACCATAGCTCCCCATATCCAGTTTTTTTTTAATCGATTAATCCTAAAAATAATTGATAAAAAAAAATAACACGATGTACAAAGCTCCAATCATACAAGATCCCGAAGAAGAATCTATTGTACGTAATTATTCAAACTTGTGACCTTTTTAATCACAAAGTAACAACTTTACAGTTGCGCCAAGCTCCACTTTTTAAAAATTATCACCAACCATCAAAATAAATTTGAAAGTGTGTCTAACAACCCAACATCTTAGATTTGTCATCCAACAAAAGAAAAATACCTTACCGTACATTATAGTTAAAAATTGAACCATGAATATTTTAGAAGGTGATAGAGTACCCTACCGCTGCATCGTAGTGTGAGGGCAAATATAAATTAACCTTGTATACGTAAGTGCCCAAAGATTAAACAATTGGATGGATCAAAAGAAGTCTAATCGAAGTGGAAAAAAAAAAAAACTAAGCCTAACGTAATCACACAAATGACATTGGTATCGAAGTAATGACAGAGCATATCAACCCAAAAAATTTCCAACATTTCAAGAAGCATGAACAAAAGTAAAACAAATGAGCTTTCTGATCAGCGAGAGGATTCTTCAATGACAAAATAGTCATTTGCCTCGTTCGCAAAAATAAAAAATCCTTACAGAGTTCTGAATCACAAGTACAGCTTGAGTTCATGCATCACCCCTGCCAGCTGATTTGAATACACAAGATTAGAATATCAGTTTAAATTAATCATCAAATTTAGAAGGGGAAAAAAAACATTATAGAAGATCATGAGGATGGTTCTTGATTACAAAACAAGTGAAAGTCCCAATGTTCAACGTTTATCTAATGGATCTCCTCTGGCATTTGAGTTCTAAGACAGATGGCATCATCAAAGACTAATTCTGTTCAATGAAATTTTATCTTTAGAACAACATTGCATATGCAACATGAAGTGATGCTGCGGAAGATTACATACACATATGGTTGAGTCATAGATGATCAGTTCAAATCCAATTTGATTCATATATTACCAAATAAAAAGATAATTTTATGAGCCTAGCTTTTAGCCCTAGTTTAATGATCGGTGATGAGATTTCATGACAAGTACCAAAAGAGATGTAATCTATAGTTTTGTGGTCTTAGGAAACACTTGTTATAAGCATTAAAACACAATGTCAAAAAATTACTCTATAGACAGACGTCGTGAAGACATAATGATGGATGTAAAATTAGTTAACAGTTGCCCACTTGAAGTTATTTGCTAATAATTGACTTATCACTTTTAGAAGAAACTAGAAAATATGTCTTCCCCGTCAGGTATGCAAAATTGGTTTCGAGCTAGAATGGCAGGCCCTAAATAAGGCTGCTAAGGTTTTGTTCTATTAGCAAACAAAAACAGATGATGAAATGGAGATTTCTCCTTTGTAAACTTATATCTTTGCTTGAATACAAAGATAACAACTAAGCCTTATCTGCTATATGAATCATTTTACGCTATTGGGCTCTATCCGCTACTATATTATCATCTATACTTAAATAAATTTTATCTTATTTTATTGTTACTAATCAAATTGTTTTTAGTCTTCCTCTTTCTCATTTAATGTGTGTATTTATCATAGTTTCACATCGTCTAACTGAAGCATTTATTGGACATCTAAGTATATGTCTGTACCATCTTAAACGTGTCTCTTGAAGTTTTCTCTCAATAGATACAACTCCGACTTTCTCTCTAATGCTCTCATTTTTTATTTTGTTCATCCTCGTATGTCTACACATCCACCTTAACATCCTCATCTCTGCAACTCTCATCTTCTGCTCATGTGTTGGAGTTATATCTCAACATTCAACGTCATTTAACATAGCAGGTCTAATCGTCGTTTTGTATAACTTCCATTTAAGTTTTGGAGGTATTTTACGATCACATAAAGCACTCAATGCTCTCATCCATTTCAACTATCATGCTTGTATTTATATAACATCACTCTCAATCCCTCCATTATTTTAAAAAATAATTCTAAATACTTAAAGCTCTTAATTCCAGACAACTCGTTATTTCCTATCTTAACAATTGTCTCATTACGTCTAATATTGCTAAACTTAAATTCAATATATTATGTTTATACTCTACTAAGCCTAAAACCTTTCATTTCTAGTGTTTCCGACCAAGATTCTTATTTAGCATTTACTCCTTTACATGTCTCATCTACCAAAACAATATCATCTGCAAACAATATATACACGGTACTAAATATTGAATCTGTCTAGTGAGTTAGTCCATAATTAATGTAAAAAAATAGAGTTAATCATTGATTTAATCCTATCTTTATTAGAAGTTAATCCGCCAGAATCCTTCTGGTCATTACATTCTCATATATATATTCTTAATTAGTTCAATATATGTTACACTAACATCTTTCTTTTCTAGAATTCTCCATATAATTTTTCTTGGGACTCTATCATAAATTTTTTCTTAGTGAATACCATGTGTTGATCTTACTTTTGCTCCTGATACTTTTCAACTAGTTGTCTGAGAAGATATATAACTTCTATTGTCGACCTTCCTGGTATAAATCCAAATTGATTTTCGGCCATTGTGATTTCCTTCCTTAATCTTTTTTCTATTACTCTTTTCCAAAGTTTAATGAAATGACTCATTAGTTTAATACTCCTATAGTTTGCACAATTTTGTATGTTTTCCTTGTTCTTATATAAAGGAATTAGAGTACTTACCCACCATTGATCAAACACTTTTTTCGTCTTTAATATCTATTAAATAATTTTGTAAGTCATTTAATACCTTATTTCCCTAAGCAATTCCACACTTCTATTGAAATATCATCTAGTCCAACGGCTTAGAATATCATCTAGTCCAACAGCTTTTCCATCGTGTTTCCATTGAAAGCTTGTTCTACTCCTGAAGTTTGAATTATATAATAAAAATTTAAATTTCTGTACTCATTTGACCTACTTAAATTACTTAAATTAAGTGGATCACCTAAACCTTTATTAAAAAGTTGATGAAAATATTTTTTCCACCGCTCTTTTATTTTTCCATAGTTTACTAGTACTGTATTGCATTCATCTTTAATATATTTTATTTGAATAAAATGTCTTGTCTTCCTTTCTCTCACTTTAACTATTATATAAATATCTCTTTCCCTTTCTTTTGTATCTAATTTTCGATATAATCGTTCAAAAGTTTCACTCTTTGCTTCATTTACTACTTTCTTAACCTCTTTCTTAGATATTGTATATTTTTTTAAGTTTTCCTAATTCTTGCAAATATATAATTTCTTATAAGTTATTCGTTTTTCCTTTACTTTCTCTTGTAATTTCTCATTCCACGACCAAGATTCCTTATTTGGTGGTGCATGTCCCTTTGACTCACCGAGTATACTCTTAACTACTATTTTCAACTCTAATGCTATCTTATCCCATGTCATATTAGAGTCACTATATAATTTACCTAATGCTTGTACTCCTACCTTCTCCTTAAATATGTTTTGTTTTCCATCCTTTAACTTTCGCCACTTAATTCTAAGGGTCGTATATATTTTCCTTCTAGTGATACTATGCTTCAGCATATATCCAATGTTACTAACTTATGTTAGGTAATTAAGCTTTTACCAGGGATGACCTTACAATCTTTACAAATATTTCTATCTCTCTTCCTAACCATAAGAAAGTTAATTAGTGTTATTCCTCTTACAAATCTTTCACCAGCTTGAATAATTTATGATTAAATTAATTACTTACTGTGTCCTATTCCTTCAATATATTATGAACCTACAAAATATTTCAATGGCAAGTCCAAAAGGTAACACAATTTTGAGTATATCGATTGGGGTACACAATCTGAATCATGTGGCTTGGATGAGTCAAATGATCTAGGTAAAGCCAAAATGACCAAACGATATAGAATAAATATGACTAAACCATCTAAATTAGCAAGTACAACTAAACAACCCAAAAGTGTCAAAGTGGTTTAAGCAATCCAGTTTGACCAGATGAATAGTCTAGCCAATCTAAATGGGTCGGAACAAATTCAGTTAGTCCAAGCAGGTGCTGTGATCAAACAAGGTGAGTCAAGAGAATCAAACAAACTAATCAACCAGAAGAGCCAACCAGCAAGGATTGGGCAGTCTAATTTAGGGGGGCCAATTAGCTAACTGACCTAATCGAGCAGGGTGGGCTAGGAGAGTAAGGTAGATCGTTCATACTAAACTAGATAAGGTGAGTCGAATGAAAATTTTCAGATATTTTATCATTATATAGAATTTTATAAATTCATTATAACATTCTTACAAATCAAACATACTTTATTCCAGTCCATGAACCAAACTAATAAATAGTTATCCATATTCAATTTCTTGCCCCTATTCCATACCATTAAGGTCCAGCAGGAAAACAATTGTCACACATCTAGAATCAAACTCCTAATTGCTAATCAAATTTAACTCACACCCAAAAAATGTAGAAATAAATACTCATAATTAGATTACATGTTGTTAAACCACGCAGATTGAGTAAACAAGCATGTGTACTTGATGCAAGTACCAAAAAAGGTGATTGTACTCACAAGTGCATAGAAATTTTGCTAGATTCCACCTAGCAATATCCACACATCACCAAAATTGTTGATTCAATCCATAGGTTAACACTTTTTATTTTATGTACCATGTACAGAAATTGTGAACATTAAAAGTGTGATGCATTACAAATAACCATGAGAGCATATGACACAAGGCTATATAGAGCTTGAGCAGCTGAAAGCCACAGCACAAATTTCCACAAAAATTGTGATAGAGAGCAAGAATTGAGCAAAAGCAATAAATTTGTGACATGTATGCTAAGCACAAACCGTATATAGCATTGTAATTTCAAAAATTTTGTTGTCCATAACTATGCGAGATATGAAAGGAATATACTATCCCATTAAAGGCACATTGTTAAATCATGATGCACTTGATAAATATTCATGTTATCACCTTTTGGTATGTGCCCTTCATCTAGTTTCATCTTGTCCTACAAAAAGAAAAAAAACGATAAAAGAGAAGAATAGGACACCAAATAAGTTTGATTCACAAAAGAGTAAGAATGCATAAGAAAACTAAAAATACTTAGTACAGGCACCCTATGTTATTCAAACGACTTCTTCATGTTGATAGTGATTGCTAGAGATAATCACAACCTACACTAATAGACACTGTCCAAGCAACAAGTATCAGTAATTGTCAACACATCTTAGTTGAGTAAAATCCAACGAGCATTATAGTCTACAGTCTCCACATCTAGTTAACTAACTAAGTTAATTGAATTAACAGCAGCAAATATGAAAAAAGACTACAAAAATTTGACAAGGTGAAAATTGAAGAAAAGTCCAATCAGTATTATTATGGGAAATGCATGTCATGTTTCATTACAACGTAGATCAAGAACATGGTTCTCTAACATCTGGACGATAACTGGATGATAATGTACGATTGCAAACAAGAACTTACAACAAGGGAACACATTCAAAAACTAATGTGGTTGGACATAGATTGCTAGTTCTAAAGTACAATCCATATACTTGAGTTTGTCATGATGAAGAGAACCCATGTTTATTCTCCTAATCAAGGCGCTACACACATCTAAGGCCATACCAATACAAGCTCCTTAGATAAGAGCAATGTGATCCTTTTCTCACTCTCGATCACTCAAGCAAACCAACAAGAAATCATTACCAAAAGTTGAACTACTATAACTAAAAAAAATGGAAGAAATAACTCATGCACAGTTTTCTCTAATGAAAATTATCGTCTAAAATAGCTAACCATCGGGAGATAAAATGCACACTGATCGATAAAGTTCTCAAATAAAACATTTACTTTGAACAATCACAAAATCCACCCATAAATGACAAAAAGCAGAAGAGATCCTACCTTCATGGAGCCCCCCGTAGTTCCTATGCGAAACTCCCAGCATCGAAGTCATAAGGGCCGCTGCAGTCGCGCTGTGCAGAGGCATCAACGATTCTACGCAAAAGCTCGCGGCTAGAGGGGCCCTGCGAGATTTCAAATAAGAAGGGGAAAGAGATCAAGATTCACCAGCGAAATAAGACATCTTGAAGTCTGGTTGCTACCTGAGGTAACGTTCGGCGACGGCCGACCGCTGGTTGGGGGGACGCCGAAGCGGATGGCGAGAAGGTGCTGCAGGCGTGACGCGGCCGACCCGCGGCGTCCGGCCCCTAAGCGAAGACGAGCGAAGCACCGACCTAGCGGCTGCGGCGGCCATTGCGATTCGATGAATCAAGCAACTGATCGCTTTAGTTCTGATCTCGGAATCACAGCAGACGGTTTCACCGTGTTGAATCCAAATAGACATCTACAGACATTTATATGCAATTTACCAGATCTAGGTTTATAAATTGACTAAAAGACGTATATACTTCGAAGGATGCACATTTTAAAATGTACTTTTCATTCTGCTCTCGTGAAAAATCGGTCTTTTTCTATCGTCTTCTGTTTCCTTTCTTCTCTTTTATATAGATATATTTATTTTTCCTTTTTTTTTTTTTTTTACATGTATTGATAACGTAGATTGATATACACATCATACTAGGCCCACAATATTTAAGATTTAATTAATTTTTTTATAACATTTTAATATATTTGAAAAAATCAAAATAAATAATAAATAGTATATTTAGGTTAGATCGAGAAGCGCTGGGGTGAATAGCGCTCGACGCTCATGGCTTTCACACATTTCGTAATCGAAAAACTCGACGAGTTAAGCAGCGGAAATTAAAAGAAAGACAATCACACACAAGATCCAAAAATTTTACTTGGTTCGGAGCCTAGGACGACTCCTACTCTAAGGTCCACACTCGTTGAGTGTTTACTTTGGCAATTCTATAATCGCACAAAAGATACAAGAGATTACTATAATAACAATATTAAAAATGTATACCGGCAACAAAGAATAGTAGAACCGTAGCTTTGGGTTATCGGGGTCTTCTTGTAGCTCAACCGGAACGTCTTCAAAGCAGTGCACAGCTGAAAGATGGCTTAGGAATTGATGAATGAAACTGCTTGAAGACCTCTTTTATACACTGCTGGAGGCGCCTCAAACCTCATCCAAGGCGCTTCCAAGCCTCTCGAGTCAGCCGCATGGATCAACGTAGAATTGGTCGCAACTCATCCACTTGAAGGCGCCTCCAAGCCAATCCAAGGCGCCTCCAAGCTCTGGTCCAAGACGCCTCCAGCTCTGGTCCAAGGCGCCTCCAGCTCCATCCGAGGCACATCCAGCTCTGTTGCGCAGACTTCTTCTGGTTTGCACCCGAGGTGCCTCAAAGCTCCATGGAGACGCCTCGGACACTGTTCATCCAAGGCTTAACTTGTTCTTTTTGTACTTGCAGGGCACGTTAGTCCCAAAACAACAACATACCCTGCAAGACAAAGTTAGAACAAATACAAATATGATAAATGAAGTGATTGACAGTCATCGGACTGTCCGGGTCTGACTTCAGATTTCCAACCGGAAACCCTAGGTCGACCCGACGCCTACTGTTCCCTCTGCGGGGAACGCGTCCTCACCTACTCCACTCAGGA
>JBBMJZ010031551.1:0-10145 GCA_037833815.1 Zingiber zerumbet
TAAAGTTGTTGCCATGTGACCAAAAGGTCACAGGTTCGAATCCTGGAAAAAGCCTCTTGCAAAAAGCAGGGTAAGGCTGCGTACAATGGATCCTTTCCTGGGATCCCGCATGGCGGGAGCTTCGTGCACTGGGCTGCCCTTTTTTTTTCAACTAGTGATCCCTTCTATTTGGCTCGTAAATTAGTAGGATAGATGATTTTTGTTTGATCGTTTTCCATCCGTTCCGATACAACTTTAAATCTGTCGGTCTTCTATTTGCTTGTGGAAATTGGCGCTTCAACTATGTGATTGGTTCAATGACTTGTTGATACAAGAGATTCTTGTAGTTTTCTCTATTAATTTAAGATGAGATTTTTTGAGTTATCAGAGAAAATCAGATAATTATTTTACGTAAATGTTTCAATGGCCCCACATTCGCTATTAAATTAGTAAGTGATGCCAAGATAATGTAAAATCAATGTAATCTTCTCTTTCATTATCTAAATACAACACACTGTTTTCTCTCTCAACTGGATATCAAATTTGACCTTCAAGTACAGTTGATATCAGAGGGGCTGTGAGTTTCATATGATGATTAAACTTACCTTCTCTCTATTATGAAAATATACAATGTCTTTTATTACCCTAATGTGTTGTCCCTCTCATACTTTGTTCTAGATTTTGATTTCAACTTTCCCTTTTCTGACCGTATCTTGTATGCCTCCCTTTTCACACTCTATTCATATGCACTCTTCTAATTATGTTATCGTCTCCATCAACATCTATTGTTGTTGTTCTTCGCTCACTAGTGACTCACCATGACATCAATCACCAATTTGAGAAGGTGCCATGGATTGATTTGGTTGATTGTGGTGTGGGGACCAGTGCTTTTTTGAAGCAGTTTTAGGTGATATGCTATGTTGGTTGTGTGGTGGGTGTCTCCAATCCAAGTAGAGGCTTGGTTATCAACTGAAATAATTCATTATTGGTGTCATGCTAGACATGCTGACACATTGGGCCAAAGGCTTTGAGGAGGAGGAGAACGAAGAGGAGAAGAGGAAGAGGACTTGGAGGAGGAGAAGAGGTAGAAGATCCATCTTCGGCTTTTTGTAAAGTTCTATCACATAAGCCTTGTTGCAAAACAATAAGACTAGCCCTCACTCGTTGGAATTCTTGGTACTCACGGTTGCTGGTGGAACTTGTTTCACATGCCTATCAGCGGGTAGAATTGTCTTTAAGACCATGTTCTAAATCTCCCTTCAGCGACATCCTGATGCCTCTAGATCTCATGTTGACGTTGATCCTTGCATTTTTTTATCCTCCCGTCATTTGCTTCTTCGTGATAGGTTACATGTGGGTGCTCAGCTTCTTGGTAGTACTTATCATTTGTACTTCTGTATGCTGTTGGGGCTTTTTCCTTCATCAAGAGCATCCTTGTTCCTGTTCTTTGCCCGTTTCAGAGAGAATGCAGCTTGTGGGGCCTCCATTGGTATTGAATCTTGTCTTGACATCAGGCAAGTTGTTGTCAAGGTCCACATTTAGGAATCAGTTTAGAACTATATTTAAGGAGACAAACAAGCTATATATTTCTGAAATAAAAAACTATAGATGACATCAGGCTTTTAATAAAGGAAGCTAGATTGACAAATCTTGCTTCGTGAATTAAGATGAGATTACTATTATTTTGTTTCTTCCAACATCTCTTTTATGTTCGAATTTGTGTCTTTCCTGACATCTTCTCACGTCTCTGAGAGTAAAACGACTAAAGACAGTCTCCTCCAAGCATTTCTTCTTTTGGTTGATGCGGGAATCATAATATCACTGATTTCTTCAACACCCACACTTACTGAGTCATTTGCACACCTTACCAAACCACTCTTATCGAGTCATTTGCACACCTTACTGAACCGTTCATACCGTCTCTTGCATCATCAATGTCTTTTAATTTTGCACAAGTCTTTGGTTGACATTTTTTTTCTTTTTCAAATACCTAATTACTGCCACAATTTGTTTGTTTGTTTGTAAACTTTCTGTTTTATATAATAAAATAAACATTGATTAAGATTTGTGCTACAACTAGAAGGGAGGAGCATTAGAGTTATTACCTATTAGAGGTAATATTTATATGTGTTATGATTTTATCCAACATGAAGTATGATGTTGTTAATCATATCAGAGCCTCAAAAATATGTTTTCTTTAACTACATGCAAACTGTTTAATATTCCGCCTCTTCAACTTTAGACAAATCTGGCCAATGAATTAGAATTCACTTCAGCTGATTATTGGAGGTAATAACTGTGTTATGATTAGGGGTGGGGAAAAATACTGAAATTTTGATATACCGTACATAGCGTATCGAAATATATTGAGCCATACTGATTTAACGGTATACCGAAAATTTTGGTACGGTATAATACCGTACCAAAATTTTGGGTATCGGTATTGGTATAACAATTATATCAAAATTTTATACTGAAATTTTACACTAAATGGTATGGAATTTAACCATACCGAAAATTTGGTACTGTATCGGTATGATTTTTGTATATACCGAATATTTCGGTACGGTATATGGTACAGAAAAAAAATTCGGAAATTTCGGTATACCACCCCTAGTTATGATTTGGTTCTACATGGAATATTATATTATTAAATGTTTTATCAGAGCCTAAAAAATCTGTTTTCTTAACTATACATTATCCCTTTAAACTTTACACAAACCTGGCTGCTGAATTCAAATTTACACCATCTCATTCTGATGCAGCTTGTTTCAGTTGCTAAACTGACTTCTAGAGTCAAAGATCTAGGTGGAATCCTATTTTGGTTGTCCATGTGACAACTCTGTGCTAAGGAATATTTGCAATACCATCTGAGGTTCTACAACCCTTTATTGTAAGTTTATGCTAAGATATTACTTGCTCTGGTTATGTAATTTATTTAAATTATCTGGCTGTGATATTTGCTTGTGAATGTGATGTTGGCACAGGAATCATTAGCAAAATGGAGAATAAATTATCCTCTCCACTTGTGCTAGATGGATCTGTCTGCAACATCAAATTCAGCATATCAACGACAGAGGAGATTGTAAGTAATTATGTGCTATGTTGTCTCTTGTTATCTGTTGCAAAATCTGTATAGCTTTCTGTCCTTACCTTTCCTAACCGCCCAACACTCTTAATTCATAGCTTACGACAATTATACAAGATACCAGAAGGTCCTCTTCGTCTTTGGGCACACTTTTCCTTATTAGTGATATTTTTAATTCCTCTTTTTGTTGAAGGATAGACTAAGAAATCTTAACTAGAAATTTCACTTCTATCTTAATCATTCTTTTGTTTCTTTCCATATTTCTGGAACCACATTTTATGGCTTCAGTTTTAGTTTTATTTAACCTAAAATTCTGTTTCACGTTTTTTTTTAATTTGTTTTCACAATTCAAGGTTTGAATTTAATCTCCTTACTCTCATTATTTGGCATAATAATGTTTGCAAATATCATGCACTTGAATTTTATCATTGAGTTTATCTCATACTACTGCAAAAGAGAGATTTTGAGCTTACTTTTGTTGCGAACTTAGAGTCTTTGTTTAGAAATAAATTTTAAATATTTAGAAGAAAGGAATTTGAGAAAGAGAAGTTTATATGTTATACAACATTCACTGATACTTGTTTAAGAAACTAGTAGGGAACTTTTTTAATCATTCAGTATTACTAACCTATATTTATCAAAATAATTAATTTTTCTATTTCATTGATTGACAAATCATTGGTATGCTACCAATCATTTAAGTTATTTTTTTTGAAAATTTAACTTGGGATTTTATCTAGATTATGCTTTCTCTAAATTCTTTCTTCTCCCTAATTACAAATTTAAGCTCGGAAAGAAATGTTTTTCTTTAAAAAAAACGAAAAAAGGAAGGAGGAGGCTGAAGATCAGGACCCCTATAATTTTTATTCAAGAACAACCTCCCATTTGGTGGAGGAGGATGACCTTTACAATGAACTACAACCCTAACAAAAATTGAATTCCTACTATGATATTACTATCTCAATGCATCACATTTAAATGAAACCTTCTCCTTTTTTTTATCCTGTTCTATGAGAGATAAGGCTTCTGTGTTCATGTTAACTGGCATTATTTTTCTTTTCATTAAGCTATATGTTCCTTAATTCAGTTATACAGGAAAATCTTAGCTTTTCTGTTAATTATGTGGTCTTTTATGGCATGACTATACCTAGACGTGCTTCAAATATTTCATGAATTTCATCTAATTATGTTAGTGGAATTAAATATAGTATGCTATCAATTGAAGGCTACAATTATCATACGAATTTTAACATTCTTCTGTTAGTTCTTGATGTCAGTAGCACCTTAATGGCTATGGTAAGTTCATGTTATCCTTGTGGATATCTTTGTTGATATATTTGATTATCTTATGTGATACAACTACCAAGTTAGAATGCTATTTACGTGACTCAGAATGTTCATAAAATATAATGGTTGGTGAATTGCCATGTTCTTTTTCTTGAGAAGGTTCAATCCGTTAACTAAGCTAGCTGTTCACATGTTAATTTTTGTACCTTTTGGATACCTAATATAAACTCATTCTGTTGGCACTAGTACTTGTGATCTCTGTTTGCTTGTATCCTCATTATATGTATATCATGTGTTAGATAGAATTTCATGGGTTGATATATTTCAGGATCTTAGATATTGTTGTAACTTAAAAAGCATTTGATACATAATATCTCTCTCATGGCAGATGACATATTCCATAAACGAGTGTCCCATTTCACATCCATCTCAGCTTGCAAATCCTTTTCTTGGCTTGCCATTGGAATCTGGTAGATGTGAATCATGTGGAACGGCTGAAATTGGAAATTGTGAAGGTCTACATTTGCAATCTATTTCTTTTTCCTATTGTTGATTAACACAGGTAGCTTTGACAGTAATGGTATTCTTTTTGTTAGGTCATTTTGGCCACATTGAATTGCCTGTACCTATATATCATCCTTCTCATGTGAGTGAATTAAGAGATATTTTAAGCACGATCTGCTTAAAGTGCCTGCGGGTGAAGAAGGTACCCAAGTCAATCCTAGAACTTCCAATTGTCTATCTAATTTGTATTTTTTGTAATTTTACTTGCTTCTTACCTTCAGTACGCCAGTTCTCAAACCTTGTGGTTTTCCCATTTCTTTGAAATGCACTTGCATGTCTTCTCACATAGAAAGGTAGGGCAAGAAAATCTTGAGGAACAGTTGTTAGCTACTTACTACTTAGTTCATCATTTGTTGTCGGTAAAGAATACCTTAGTAGACAATGTAATAAGGATAAAAAGTACCTTAGTTATTCAATTTTAAAAAAATGAAGAACCAAATAACTCTGAACCGGGGGCAATTGGCCCGGTCCCACGGAATCTTCCCACCGGCTTTGGTTATTCAATCTAACATTGTATGCTAGGTGGATGAAAGAGGGTGGACTCATATAATGTCATAATGGCATGAAGCTAAAATACCATATAACTCAGAAGAATCACAAGGAAGCCCTTATGCAGACTAGAATACCAAGAAATATATGTTCAGAAGAGTTTGGTGACAATTTGTCTTGCTCTAGGATAAGATAAATTTTTGACATTACAAAGAAAGAAAATAGAAAGGCGAAGTTGACCAAGAGGACATGTAGTGTATTGATAAATTGACATGAAAACTGCATCTTAAAATCGTTGAGGATTTTACATACGATGCAATAATTTTCATGTAGTCTTAATCAGGTGTCTATTTTTCGTTTTCAAAGCACTTTGGTTGAGCTTTATGAGAACGATATAAATAATGGAGATTATCTTCAGTAGAGAGGAAAGATGGAGAGATTGAACTAAGTATATATATATATATATATGTACTTCTTATGCATGAATGTTGACATTAAACAAATATTTTACGCAGTTCTTTTATTGAGTAAAGCTACACCATGGAATAATAATCATCCATAATTATGACAAACACCCGAAAGTCTTGAAGTGGATTGAATAAAGACTCCAAATATCAAAGTGAACTAATGGAAAAGGTGTGGATGCACAAATATTGACTTGTATTGGAACAAGGATCAAAAGTATGCCACTGGTTTGTATGGCGCTCAACAAATCAAGAACCATCCTTTCTAGATTCTTTAAACTTGATGTTCCAAGCAACTATATATTTGAGAGGAAAGAACTTAGCTATTCAAGTGAATGAATGTGCAGCCACAATTAATTAGAATATTCTATGAGATATGCTTTATACTAATCATCTTTCTAGTCCATAAATCCTATATAGACGTACACTAAATAATGGTGATAATGAAGCAATTCAAGGACTCACATTTGCAGATATACATTTAAATTCAAAGGAAACTCAATATATGAAGGAAAGAAGAACATGGTAAAAATATAGTAGGAATAGCACGGTCCATGCCCTTTGTCAATGATAGTGACTCATCAACTATGATGTTATTGTAGGATTATAGAAAAAGGGTAAATGTTACTAGATATATGCTTGGAAACTCCTATATATTGAATCTAAGATTTGATGCAGAGGAATGTCTCTGGCAAACAAGCGATATAATATCTCCATTAACTAAGAATAGAATGAAGCACTTCGTGGAGCTTGCAATCAAAATAAGCATAGGCATGCTAATAGTGGCTCTATTACTTGAAGGCTGATTGCCAAGAAGATCATTCTTATAACTTTGCTTAAACTGGGTCATTCTTCTTTAGTATTGGCTGAGAGAAGAGATCATTAGCATAGGCATGCTAATAGTGTCTCTATTACTTGAAGGCTCATTGCCAAGATCATTCTTATAACTTTGCTTAAGCTGGGTCATTCTTCTTTAGTATTGACTGAGAGAAGAGATCATTGCAGATGTTGCAATGGAACATAGAAGCAGCAGGTTTTGAGAAGGGTGTAAACCTCTGCTACTGTGTCTGCAGTATCTTAGCAACATTAGAGGTTACTTTAGATCTGTTGATAAATTTGTGCAAGATTAGAAAAGTCACTGATGCATGTTTCTGCCGAGGAAGATGTGGTGTTTGTGGGAATAATGATGGGGACAAGGCCTCAAGGTTGGACCACCCTTTATAGATGCCACTGGCGAAGGTGCCCAGGAAGAGCCAGATAAAGGAAAAGAATCTTAGAGGAAGAGATTGCTGAGAACACATCCATTTTTAGAAGATGATGCAAACACGGTGTTGAAAGTCGTGTTTGTGACTTTCAAATGCAACAAAACACAAGATAGGGACAGGGAGAAGATGATCCGAGTTGGAAAATGATGTGAGAGTGAAGATATATTTGAGTTTGGGATGCCTTGTATCTTTTAGCAGTGAAAAAACTACAAGATGTGTATTTTGGTCCTCTGAACACTAGTATCCCACAACCAATAAACATGACATCTTTTGATATCCTGAGACAGAGGTAATTGTCTCATGTGGAGAGAGTTCATTGAAGGTGTGCTTATTTATGCCTAGGCATCGAAACCATGTGCCGTGATGAGGTAAAAGAGTCAAAATCTCTAGATAGATTGTATTTTCTGGTCCGGACAGTATTGTGAATATGGTAAAAAATGTTTAAAGAGGCTAATTGCTCATTCCTGTAGATATCTGCTTCAATATTTTATGTAGCCATTTTTCTGGAATAATACCTGATTTAAATATTAATGTTTCCACCTTTAGAAATTGTTAGGTGGCATTTGGTTAAATGATGGGAATGACTATGGGTATGAGTTTGATAGTAAGGTGGAATGAGAATGGGAATGAAAATGAAACCCATCTAGATATATGGGTTTGGTTGATTCCTATAAATTTAGAAATCATTCCCAAATTATCATTCCCAAACCCACAATCCAAACACTATCTTTTACTATCATTCTATTCCCTCATTCCCAAACTCATCAACCAAACACCCCCTTAGAATTCATGATGTCAGATTAGACCCATCATTCCTTGTTTGTTTTGATGATCCATGTATGCTGACCATATCATTTACTTTTATAGCACTGCACTATATTTTGGAAGATATTCTTTTGAAGAAGCATTCAAAATCATTGTCTTAAATTCTAAGTTTGGAATAACATCTCAAGTAAATGTGCAAACAAAAGATTGACAAATGTTATGTAAATATCTTTTGTTCCTAGCTGAAAGTAGAGCATCATAATATCCTATCCTATTTTATCCAAACTAAATATTAAGTGTCATCTTTTGTTCCTATACCTGAAAGTAGCATCCATTGACATAACTAAATATATTTTGCTAGTTATTTGGTGTCCTGAAAGTAGCATTGTAGTATCCTACTATCCATTGACATAACTAAATATCTTTTGCTAGTTAATTTGGTGTCCTGATTCATCAACACTATTTTGACTTTGATGATGTCTTTGACCTTTTTGGTTTGAATAATCTGTGATTTCCCTTGATCCATATTTTCTTTATCTTCCCATGAATGTTCAGGTCAGACAAGGTGAAGTGAAGGGCAAAATCTCTAGCATTTCCTGCTTTTATTGCCGGGTAATATTGGAAATTGCTTTCATATGTTGTGTCTCCTATTTATTGTCCTTTCTTTTAGAACTCTTTAAGCTGACTAATTATAAATTTAATTCAACCTTAAATTTTCATTATATAATCGCAACCTTTTGTCTGAATTTATGTTGTTTTTTGAGCCTCTGCATTTTCATGAATCTGATGTACTGTCCAATTAGTCCGCTTTTTTACTGCAATACTTAAGTTGATTGATTTGCAAACACACTAACTGCTCTACCATGGTTTATGCAACGTCTTTCCAAAGCAAAATGCATTAAGGCTAGGTACTTCAAGAATGACAATAAATTAGATGTTAATCCATGATTATCAAGTGCTGAAATGTGCCGAAAGTTGGGGAGATGATGAGTTAGATGTCCATATTTTCTAGCATCCCAGCAATAGATACATTCTAAAAATATAAATTAGAACAGAGAGGAACTAATATAGAAAGCCAAATAATTTAAGTCATTTCAAACAATATTTTACTTTTTTTGTTTGTTATTTCAAGAAAATAAATTTAATAATTCTGTTGAGATTTCAATCATATGGCACATTGAGTTGACAGGTTTAATCTGTTTTGATTCTGTCAGATTTCAAATTCTGATACGGCTATCTATTTGAATTATGAACCAAATGTTACCTTGGTAGATTTGAAATATTATGTATAATAATCAATGTGTTGATAGATTTATCCTGTTTTGATTGTGCTAGATTTCAAATTCTGATACCAAGATCAATTATGAACCAAATGTTACCTTGGTATATATATATGTAATACTATGTATTATTTTTAGTTGTTTGTTTATAGTTCTGAAAAAGATGCATTGGCTATCTTGTTGTTGTCAATGCAAGGTTTAAAATTTTGACCCGTATTGAGGTTTCAGTCCTAGAGCGGAATGATACAATTTCAGTATCATATCGTGCCGTGCCAATACGGTTTCGATATTTTTTTATTTATATAAATATATTTATTATATATAATTTTAAAATAAGTTATATATTAATTTTATATAAGTTTTTCATTATTAAACAACTTAATATTGTTATAAAAAATAATTAAATATAGTTTTCTTTTAAAAAATAATTAATCTATAAATACTCGAATTAAAATTGATACATCATAATATCATAATATGGTACCTTATTAAAAAGAGTGTCGTGAATCAAATGATAGCAATGGTTTTTGTCATATTTTGCTTAGATAACCTTTGTAGTTCTCCAATATCCAGATTAAATAATCATAATTATATAAATTAATAAAAACTACTATTTTATATATAATAATCATATAAATTAACTTTTTATTTAATTAATTAATAATTTAAATAATATATATTTAAAATAGTAAAAAAATACAAAATAATTTAAAAAATATATATGAGAATATACATATTTGATTTATTAGAATTTTTATAAATTTTTATTTTTTTAGAATTTTTAAAACAGTAAAAATAATTTCAGAATATTATTTAATAAAATTTATTATTTTTAAAAATTTTAAATATATTTATTATATTTTATTGAGATAAGTTAATTAGGGTTTATAAAAGTCTCTTTAAAATATTAGAGTTAAGTGGGAATTATTTGATTTGTTTAAATTGAAATATTAATTTTGCACAG
>JBBMJZ010031558.1:0-25750 GCA_037833815.1 Zingiber zerumbet
AGACAAATGACCGAAGCTTTTTTTATAAAATCAAATTTATTCAAAAAGTGGTTCGGATGCCTGGGAAATGACGACTGACCAGAGGCGATTGGCGGGAGGATTAATTTAGGTATTACACTTTACTTACATGCACCTTTTGATAAATATAAAAGGATGATGATAAATATATTATACCAAGTACGTATTTTGATAAATTACCAAATATTATTTGAATCAGTTTGAAAAGCTCATGAGGTGGGTCTATTCGTTTGCACTCCTACCTCTGTGTCCGCTTGTCTGGTACGGATGGAGGGTTATTTGTCATTTCTCCACCCGTAAACAGTGAACAAAGAAAATAGATTACTATCGTCGTCCGCTTAAAAACCCTACCGCACTCGATTCCCTCAATTGCTCAAAGTTATATCCCCGCCATCATGACTGCCGCCTCTAAGTTTCTTTGTCTGACCTCATCGTTTTCCTTTGGGCTCGTCTATCGGCTCATTGCACCATCTCTGCTCCTCCCGTCTCCTCTGCACTGCCGCGCCAACCTCTTTCTCCCCGTCCCGCATCCCCTTGCCCCCCGAGCTCAACTCCCCATTCTTCGTACCTTCATCACCAGCTCCATTGCGGAGTTCGGCCCAGATGTGCCTTCTTTGAACACCAAGGAACCTTCCTCATCTTCCCATCCGTGGCCTGAGTGGGAGAGATTCATCGACAAGTTGAGTGCAAATGGTTACTTTGAACCTTCCACCTCTGTGGTTCCAAGTGGAGATGTGGATGGTTCCGCCGCCTATGGGCCTGCGGAAATGGAGGTCAACCGTGTTAAGAATGCCTGCCTCAAGTTTGCTCGAGAACGATTTGACATTTTCAGGTGTTTTGCTTTTCTTCTATTTTCTTCTAGTGTTTTTTCTTTTCTTTAATATTAATTAGTTGCTTTGATATTGATGGTAAAGTTAAAGAAGGAACACTGGTTGGCTATAACCACCTGAGTGCATAACCATTGTGAATTATGTGGTTTAGACTTAGATGGGCGAGGCTGATATTTTGTTGCCCAAGATGGGTTCTAAAAGGGGATTGGAGTTCTCCTACTGTTTTGAAAAGGATTACAACCACAATAACACTCTTTACCTTTTACCAAAATTCTTACAAAGCCGACATTTTGTTTCATGCTCCTTTGAATGATTGATGGAAGCTAATTTGAGTACACCAAACCTTGATATCTCAGGAGAAATCAATTTGAACGACCACTAAATATTGCAATGTTGATGGAAAAAATGCTATTTAGTAATATTGTCTCATATTAGTCACACCATTTCAGGGATTCTTAATTTCAATTTGCTGACAATGACTTTGATTGGAAAATAAAGACTGAATGAATTTGTCTGTGATATGAGCTGCCTTATCCCAATTGGATATGGAGAAAAACTTGTTTCAAGAGGGGTAAGTTTTCAAAGGGAGCCAATTACCCCAAAGGAATTGATCAACTTGTCCCCATTTCTGCGAGTAAGGAACCAACCAACATCCATCGAAGAAAACTTCAAAATTTTAGTTAGAAATTGCCTTCTTAGGAATCTATAAAAGGATCCTTAATTGATATTGTAAACTATAAAGCATTGAGAAAAATAACATTCTTCTTAATATATTTCTCCCTCTCCCTCTCAGTGACTCCACACCTGGCGGCATCCTTCTTCACATCTGCAATAGCAATACTCACCATTGCGCACCATCTCCTGCCCTTCTTTGTTCACTTATCCTCCCTCAGTTCATCTACAACTGCACGTGGACTAGATCCTAAGCACACATCCATAACAAATCTTAATATTGTGATTTTATTTTCAATTTTTTGTATTGGAAATTAAAATTGTATTAACTTGCATCCATAGGGGCATCTGCTAACTTACATCTAAGCATTCTTGCTTCTTTTAGCAGGTCCAGATATATATATATTTTTGAGAGATTGATATTTCTGCCTTTGACCGAGTTTTTTCCAATTTAAGAAAATACCTTAGGCTTCCTAAACCTTTGATTTGAATTCTTTAGTTAATAGGCTTATGTGTGTGTGTGATCTACTGTTAGAATAATGTCATCGACGTATACAATAAGGGTGGTGGAAATTCTGCCTTGTGGCGAACATTTAACAAAGAGGGTGTGATCTACTCTACATTGTAGATTACTATAGTTCTTGATTATTTAGTAAATATGTCAAACCAAGCTCTGGGGGATTGTTTGAGTCTATATCATGAGTGTTTCAACCTTTAAACTTTGTTGATTGTGACTTATGACTTGACTTCAGAAGGGATGCTAATGTAAAGTTCTTCCGACAAGTCTCCATTGAGAAAATGTTCTTGGCATCTAACTGATGAAGTGACTGGTCTAGATTTGCATCTAGAGATAGGAGAACTTGAATTGTGTTTAATTCAGTTACAAGAGAGAAAACTTCATAATCGATTCCATGCGATTGTGTGAATCATTTTGTAACAAGTTGAGCCTTGAATGAATCAACATTTCCATGTTTTTAGTATTTAATTGTGAAGATCCATTTGCAACCTCCAGAATCCTTTTAGGTGATAGTTCAATGATATTCCATTATCCATACTTCTTGGTGCTTGGATTTCTTCTTTAAAACAACCTTAAATTTTGGTATTGTGAGAGCCTCTTGTATGGATTTAAGAATTTGTATGATCCATGGTTTTAAATCTCGACCCTATCGAAATTTCGATTTATGATCGAAATGATACAATGTCGATACTGAATCATGTTGTGCCGATATGGTTTCAGTATTTTTTAAATATAAAATATATTAATTAAAAAATTAATTTATTTAATATTTAAATATAAAAAAATAAAAGGGAAAAATATGAGATTGCGGCGTCTCATATGATAAATAAATAAATAAATAAATAAAAATTTTATTATATATGTTAGAATTAAAATAATGAGGTAATTTTATTAGAGTTTGATTAAGAATGTTTAGATTATCTATTTATAGCGGGGAGTTGTTTGAAACTATTAACGTAAGTTTTTTTATTTTTACTAAGTTTTCTGTCTACCTACACCCTGCGCGCCCACGCGCATGTGTCCCTGTTGCGACTTGCGGAGGTCACAGCAGCCTTGCCTCTTCGTTAGAAGGCGATCCGAGGAGGTCGTGGCAACCTTTGCAACCTCGCCACAACCTTTGCGTCCCTGTCGGGACGTGACTTGTGGAGTTCGCGATGTGTGTGATTGACCCAAGCCTACGGAGGTACCCTATATAGCACCGGTGGTGTGTCGGGCAACGGGTGGAACCCTAAATTTTATCCGACATGGAACAAAATTTTAAACTATGGTATGATTTAGATTTGCCACAAAAGTCCTAAAATTTATTAGATAGGTCTTGATATGGCACAAAGTTATAGATTGAATGTTATCTGCATTCGCTAACACCTTTTTTTTTTGCAATAGAAAGATTACCATCTTTGGAGGACTCGTGATTATAGTTTCCTTGTGGATCTTTTGATCTCGGGTCTAGTCCAATTTTTGGATCTGCCCAAGGAGTACTTTGTGCTTTATCTCCATTTGATTATTTTCCCTTCTAGGATAGGTGATAAGGCATGTTGTTTTTGGATTGATTAGTGTCTGAGGAAGAAAGACTAAAAATACTTGGGATTTTGTTTGGCTGAATAATAGTTGGCTAGAGAATAGGAAGTGTTCAGGAAAAAGTATTTGCAAATTAATGACATCTTGCAAGATGTATGGAACCATGGGATTATTTTGGTGAGTACGGACAACTCGTATATGGCTATTGACCGGATTTGATGAATTGTGGGAATATCGACATTACTGTTCTTCGTATTGTTTCCCCAAAGTTTTGGGTATTGATCGGATTTGATAAAGTGTGGCAATATCTACATCATTGATCTTCGTATTGATGTCCCAAAGTTGTTATTCTTGTTTAAAACTGCTCTCCCCTTGAATATCAGATTTGGGGTAATATGGACGGTGTTTAAAAAATGTAACATCCATGAAGCTATAGATTTTTTTTTTTTGTAATTTGAGAATAACGCATGTATCTTTTTTTATGGTAAGAATATCTAAGAAGACATATTTAATGGCTCTAGGATCAAATTTTCTTCGGTGTTGGCTATGGGTATGAACAAAAATGGAGCAATCAAACAACTTGATAGTGATACAGGCGAAGGATATAAGATGTGTGGTTGGGTGTGGTTTAAGAAGGATTTGACATGGGGTTTGGAATTTTAGGACTTGAGAAGACATTGTATTTATGAGATAGGCTATTATTTTGGTATATGTTTAGAGAACATGAGAGATCAGATTGACTTTTCCTTTCAGCCACCATTTTGTTGAGGTATGTCAATGCAAGAACTTAGATGAACAATCCATTGACTTATGAAGTAATCACTAAGAATGGATGCAAACTATTCCTTTGCATCTATCAATTTAAAATTTGTATTTTGGTTTGGAATTGAGTTTTTTTTTTGAAATATTGGACTTACCTCTAATTTTTCTTGTATTAGGAAAACCAAGTCTAGTGTGATCATCTATAAATAATATGAAGCAACGAGATCTTTTAATATTCTTAATCTTTGACGGTCCCCACACATCAATATAAATTAATGAAAAGGATTATGATTCTTGGAAGGTGGTAGGTTAGGATAAGAATTTCGAACATGTTTTGCTTTGTGAGTTTACATACTTTGCGAGATTTCACACTTTGCGAAACACTAAATTAATGCAACTAATAACACACATACGCGATAGTGTTTTCTCTTGTATTCTCACTAAGATTATGAAGGGGTCTATTGGGTAGCTTGGTTTTGTTGTCCAACACCTCCCACTTAATTATCAATCTAGTGTTACTAGTTGATGATCCTCGCAATGGTGTTAGGTAAGATTGGAGTTTGATAGGAGAGTGTGTGGGGCATATGCAAATGTGATCTTTTGTGGAGAGAAAGGAGGGATGGGTGGGCAATGCACCATGCTATCCATATAAAGGGGGAAGGGGTTGCATGCAGGCTACACAAATGTGAGATGAGCTATGCATTGGCGCCAACAAGAGAAGGGGGAGACACTTGCACAAGAGTATATTATACATGGTCAAAAACTAAAATAAAATAAATTTTCTATTTACCAAAGAAATTATGCTTTAGTCAATTTCAACCCAATGATTTAATTTAATCAATACGGATAAAGATATTAAACCACATTAATTATTTTGTTTTATTTCAATTTGATTTTTTATATGAATAAAAATAAATTTGTTTCTATTGGTTTTAAATTTTATTTTTTGTTGATAAAAGATTAGGTTATTTAAATTTTTTAATGTTTTCTTGAGTTATTTTTATTTAAAATATGATAAAAAAATGTGTTTATTAAAAAATGCTGCTTGGAAGACCATGCCTTTAAAAATGTAATATATAATGCCAACATTGGTAGCTTGTGACTCTTACCATGTGACTCCAATCATTTGAGCTTTACTACCACAATAAGCAAAATCCATTGGTCATAGGCCTAAACATATCAAAATTTGTACTACTGTGACATGTCATGTCCTCATATATGCTGAATTATTGTAGATATAACTTGTGTAGCAGGTAGTTCTGATGTGAATCAAATACAACCAAATATTAAATATCAATCACACACCATGCTATATAATAACTATATCATACTAGCTTGATACTACACAACATGAATTAGTTTACAATGCAAAACAGCATTAATTAGTGAGGTATAATGTATGACCAAAATAAGTAACAAAGCACTACTATTATAAAACAATTGAAACAGTAGAAGCCAGAGGATACATCAAATCTTCCATTTATTTTTTATTGCTAGCTAATAACCCAATGAAAAATTTAGATTTAATCCTTGTTTAATCATTGACAAGGCCAAGTGAGGGATAGTTCATATATATTACATAATATCAAGTTTGCAACCTACCCTCAACTTCTTTCCACAATTTATCTTCTCTTCTTAGACTTTTTATTTCTAGACCACTGTCCGTAAGCGACCTATATAACATGTAAGCAATGCACCCACTCCCCCTACACATTACTGCATTTTCACAACCAATACAACATAACATTTTATTCACAAGTACAATTAGCCACAAAGTTCTAAATGCTTCATTAACTTCAATAAGGTTTGAAATTTCATTTTGAGTTAGAGTTTCATTCCTTGGTTGGAAAGATGTGTTGGTGTTGTGTTGACCAGAGCCGGCCTGGGGGTGGTCAAGGTGGGGCCAGTGCACACGGCCCCACCTTCGGCGGGGCCCACTTTTTTTTTGTAATTTTTTTTAAAGAAAATGGTAACAAAATGTGTTCTTGATTTTTTTTTTTTAATTTAAAAGGTGGGCCCATTTTTAATTTTTTTATATATTGTATTAAAAAACAAATTAAATTAAAAAGGATCTAAATATAAATTCTAAAATATTATGGTTTTTTTTTTGTAATAGTGTCCGTCTTTTTCTATTTCTATCTCCCTAAACCTTAAAATCCCTAAACATAAATTTTATGTATGTGTTATGTTAATGAAATTATTTTTATAGCATTGCTTTTGTTATTTTTTATATGAATACAAAGGGCCTTTTTTTTTTGCCCACCCTTCAAAATCTAGGGCCAGCCCTGGTGTTGACAATACCACCATGTAGTTCTGAAGGTGTCACTGAGGAGAAGGAATCACAAAGTAAGAGAAGAGGAAGAAGATCGAAGAAAGGCAAGAAAGAAGAGAATTAAGAGTATTAAACCCTAACCTTCGTTACCTCGCCCTATAAAAGACTTGTGTTTCATCTCTATGGTTCCTGAAAGCATCGCGCCCTCCGGAGAAGCTTCATATTGTGTGGAAGAAAGTCTCATATACCTTAAGGGAAACTACTAGGTGCATCACTATTGTCACAAAAGCTTTATAAAAACCTTGGATTGTTTTGTTCTGTGCTGATCAATGGGTGAAACAAAATAGCTCACCAGTGCTAATCAAAGTGGAACAAAATGTTATACTATAAACACCAACAACCCACAACTCTAAGTGGAACAAAATGTTATGCTATACTGAGCACCAACAACCATAGACGCATCCGATCGGTGCACACATCCAACCAACGCATAGAGATTGAATCCAAAAAGGATCTAGGCCCAATAATATATGTTGGAAATTGATGATTGTATTTCTTCAAACTTATAAAATATGTGATTCTAACCCCTTTTTAAAATAACACGACTTATTCTTTATAAAATAATATTTCCTAATAAAATCCTAAAAAGAACAGATTTATCTAAAAAAGCCTAAACGAACTTTTATTAAATATGTTTTCCCACACACCCTCTTAAGTTGGCGAATAGATATTTATCATTCCCAGATATAATACTTTGAAACATTAAGCTATTGTATCTGCAATTTATCCATGTGTAGATATGCATGGGTACAAATTAACTTGCTCTTTGCCATTTTTTTTTGATGAAGTGCTTGTCAATTTTAATGTACTTCGTTTGGTCATGTTGTATCAAATTATGGGTTATACTATCTCGGTTTAAAATTTTGCACTGTGTCAGAGTTTCATTTTATGATCGGAATGATATGGTTTCTGTACCATATCGTGCCGTGTCGATATGATTTTGATATTTTTTTTAATATAAATTATAATAATTAAAAATATTTTTAATTAATATTTAATTATTATATATGTTTATTATTGAGTTATATTTGAGATATTAAGTTTAAATTTTGATATTATCTCGTGAAATGTGTGATGCTTATCGACTAAAAATTGATTTAGGGTCCATCAAGTGGACATGACAATAAGATTAAGTAGGTTTAGACTAGATTTAATTTGAATTTATTTTAATCAATTTAAAATTAAATAAAATTTATATATAGAATAATTTAGTTCATTAGTAGTAGCATATTTTATAAAATTAGAAATTATGTTATATACATTTTTTATCTTTCTTAATAATTTGTGATTTTTTTCTTCTATGATTATTTCATGGACGTATGAAGAAGGAAAAAGGAAAATCATCTTAAAGAGGTTTTTTTCTTGAAGAGATGGAGAGAAAAAATTAACCATCCTTAAATAGGTTAAAGAAGTATTTTATTCTCTCTGTTGCCTTAGTAGACAAATAGAGGGGAAAAATTAAGATATGAAGGAGGGAAAAATCAACAAGGAAAAAATTAATGGATGAAAGAGGAAAAAAAATTAAGAAGAAAAAAATAACATAAAAAGGAATTACCTATTTTAAAAATAAATTTTTGTCTAAAGTTTAAATTGGAAAATAATAAAAAAGACAAATAAAAAAAAAGAAAAAAAAAGTGAGGTCGTGATGGTTGTTGTGACTCGAGAATAGACATCTGAGGGTCACTACAGCCATCACAACTTCGTGGAAGGGAGGCAGAGTGGCTACCTTGAGGCATCCATAGGTGCGAGGTTGTGGTGGCTGCCGAGGTTCACGACAGCCACTACGACCTTGTGGAGGCGTCTGTGGTTCATGTCAACCATCGCAACCTCAAGAGGCCACCGCGAGGTCGCTGTGCTGGTGCTTGTTGGTGGGTCTAACAATAAATTCAGTACTTAAAACCGTGATGCTATGATGCTAATCATAGACTTTTATCACAATAAAGTCTTGTTGGACCTCTCACTTGATATTTAAGTATGTTTAACTAAAGTAGTTTGCACACCTAAAAACTTTGGTATCAGAGCCCTAGTATGAACTTTGTGACACTTGGTTTATGACTTCTAGCTCTCTACAAGAGAATAAGAAACTTGACTATTTAGATTTGGCTTTACAACACTCGGCTAGAAAAATAATTAATTTAGGTTAGGAATAAACATAGTTGTTATTTCAGATAAAAATCCATACTCGTTGTCTACATACTGATAACCCTTGCTTAAACTCTATTACAGATCTACTTATAAGTTTAGGAAGTTCCTTGGAACACCAACAAAGAAACAACCTCCAAATTTTTGGTCAAATAACTAATAGCTTGGTACAACAAAACCAGTTGAGCTTTAAAAGAATTTAGATTATATTAAAGATGCTCAAAAATCTTTAAAAAGAACTTTAAAATTAGATAGTATTCTTGCAAAACAGGATATACTAGCTCTATCAAAGTTGATTGAAGAAAATAAACCTAGACACTTCAAAACCCAATCTAGAGCCCTTTTACAACAAATCAAAGGAGTAATTGCTAGTAACAAGACAGATTGACGAAGAGTTTGTAACCCTCCATAACATACTTAATGAACTCAAGTATAAATGAGCAAACTTGAGTTTGAAAACACACATTATAAGGAGGCTTTAGACTATACACAAAAATATTCTAAAAACAAACGAGGATGGATATTATAGAGTTGATTTAACTGATATACCTGAAAAAAGTAATCAAATCCAAATCCAACAAAATAACACTATAATAGCCCTTAACTTCACTACATCATAGAATAACATTATTGGAAAATAGGTTATTTGTGATAGAAAAACAACTTGAAGGGACTAATCAAAATACTAACCGTAAGGAAGCCCTTGAGAATATCAATAAATATGTAAGTAAACTGTCTCTTGGAAAGTCAGTTACCAGAAAATCCCTGGACACTTATAAATTCTTAACTTATAACTCAGAAGAGTCAACATGAATATCACAAGAACTCAAACTGAACCATTTACAGGGTCAGCTCAAAGAGAGGAAGGCAAATAGAAACCAATACAACTTCTTGGCTAGATAATATCCTAGCAAGAAGAAATAGTTTCTCTAATCATAGATTGGAAGAAATTATAGACATTGATAGAGATTTAACTGCATTCTCAAACGAACAGTTGAATACACTTAATCCTTGAAGGTTATACATTCAAGGAATACTAAATTTTAATACTTATGTGTTCAGACATCATAGAACAGAACCACTCCACCTTCATGATCAAGGAGAAGAAAGACTTAATGATGGAGGAGACAACTAGAGCATTCTTAACTCTAAGACACAATTATATACATTTAAGATTAATTGTATTTAGACTTAGAGTGTTAACAAGGACAAGAATAGGAGGAAAAGTCTTGTTAGTCTTATATGACTTCCTTAACAAAGAGAAGGCGAACATAGGACTTATTGAGGTTGATATGATCAACAACCTAGGCATAACTTATTTATGCCCTAACTTCAACATGACCATTAGAGATTTTGTTAAGCATATCAAAATCTTGGTTCAGGCTAAAGGATATGGTCAGTTCCAAAATAATAATATCCAACTGGATAATATCTTTTTGGGAAAAAGTAATGAACCATATTCATACTAACTTCAAGGTTAAAGTCACCGACATGATCGAGGCTCTTACTTCTAAAGGAATATATTTTCTTAAACCTAGAGATTTTGATTCAGAAACTCTAGTAGGACTAGAATGGACTATTAACATAGAAAATACTGAATCAACACTTAAACCAACAAGTTCCATCATGTATAAAGATAGAAATGGAAGTTTAAAAATTTTCAGGGTATCAACCTTCTACGTCTCAAAATAAAGAAAACATGATAACCTCAATTTAATGATAGTAACTCATGAAGATCTTTTACAGTTACTTAGAATTTTAGGTAGAAGGCATTTGAAATTAGTAAAACTACACAAACTTCAACAAGCACGGGCAAAAAATGTCAACTTAATGAACAACCCAATAGAACCAAAAAATTTTTTTGAAGACTTAGATGAATATGTACATCTACCAACAGAAGCTGCTAATCATCTAACACTAGAAGATGTAGCTGAACTTGAAAAGTTTGATAAAAAAAATACCAAAAGCTTAAAGCCAATTGGGAATTATATTTTTATGAAGAAAGAAATATAATAGCCCGAAAACTTGAAGACAATGCAACCAATATCTCTGTACTATTAGAAAAAGATCTGATGAATACAGGAGAATTTTTTGCAACTTCTAGACCACCTTATGAGGTTAACTATCTAGAGAGTACCGTACTATGGATTATGGTCAAGGTCACCCACCTCGGAGGGAGTAACTCCTTACACAAACAATAATCCTTTGCTAAGGACTATTGATAGCTTTCTTTGGTAAATACTCATTACTTTTAAATATAACTGAACATGATTCTCAGTTATATGATACATACTTAGAACAATGAATTGTCTTAGTTAAAAGAGACTATTAAGCTGGACATTGAGATAGGTGAAGCCATGATCCGAGTAGGAGACGTAGCTTGAGCAACCTAGGAAGCTTTTAAGTTAAAATTTTCTAATAAAGTAACTAGAATTGCCTCTCTAAGGCAATAATATACTTAACTTCTGTTATGCAATCCACAGGCTATTAACAACTAGAGATGCAAATACTGAATTAGATTTAAGACAAAAAGAAACTATGCGAGACTTGAAACAACTCCAACTATTTAGTTAGAATTGGATAAAACCTTTTTGCAATGACTTCTTAGCACTTTCTGTTGTTTCGAGAAATTACTGTAATCCAGCATTGAGAAAGGCTCTACAATAGTGACTTAGGCAAAGAAATTCATAAATCTTGCACAGACATGAATGCCTCTTTACTATATGATAATATAGGAGTAAGGATACAACATATCAGTAACAAACTCAAGAGAAATGTACTTACATACAAATACAAAAACAATTAAAAAATCAACAATATGGTTTATATAGCCAGATTTATACTCCTCAATAATATGGATCTGTGAATCAAAAAAGGAGAAGACAAATGGTAACTCTAAAACCAAAACGTAAGCCTAAAGCCACATATTATTTATGAAAGAGCAAGGCTAAGCAACCTCATTTAGATAAAGGAAAACATGTTAGAAAATTTAAGCATAAAAAGACTTATTCCAATGCTATAACATGTTTTGCCTGAAATGAGCCAACCACTTATCCTCTGCATGTCCTAATAGGAAAAAATTATATACTAGAGAAGCTAAATTAGTTGGATGTACTAATTTAGACTTAGTAGAAATATAATCTGATATTTTAGATGCATCTTCTATTTACTCCATTTCAGGAAAAGATATGGAAGAAATCCCTTCTTCTTCTTCTTCTTATTATTATTATTATTATGATTATTATTATTATACTCTGGTAAACTCTTTCCTCTCTAACCCTTATGGGTTAGCGGAAAAATATAGAGTAACAACTCCACTCCAACAAGACTTCTAGGAATTAGAAGAACAGCTAGGTCAAATACAATCTGATGATCTTGATTTAATGTATTCTCATTTTATACCCCAAAACTTAATTGATTTAAGATCTAATCAAAGAGATTATTCTTGGATACTTAGAGAAGGGACCGGCAATATTCTCTGTTTTATTTGTGGATTTTACCCATAAAAGTGGAACTTGTAAACTTTGTAAAAAACAAATTTGCAATATTTGTTTAAAGTAGATTTTTGATATTACCATTCCTCAGGTTCACTCAATAAGAAGTAAAATGTACTTGAAACCCGAGTTAACTTACTTGAAATTGATATAACTAGTCTTAGAGAAGGCACTTACAACCTAGATCCCTTAGGAAAAGGGAAAGATATTGTTATCTTTGAGGAAGAGACAAAACGTGTAAAGACCACGATTCGAATAGGATAGTGGAGATAGTGGGGTAGTGGAGATTATGGTGCTAGTGGAGATAAGGGTGTTAGGGGAGATAGTGGGGTTGGTGGAGATTAAAACTTCACCCCTATAAATAACCATGGGAAAGTTACGGAAAAGTTTGATCGGAAGAGACGACATATCCTCAACAGGATTGTTTTGGCAAGGAAGGAGGAGTGTACTTCAAGAATCCCACCTTTTCCACTGCCGTATCAACTTCCAAGGATTTCTATAAGTGGACTTATTATGCAAATTATGAGTTCTGAAAGTGATAGTTTTATTTTTTGAAAATTATTTTGTTACACTACTGTTATTATTGTATTTTGGGACACTAAATTAATTATGAACTAAATGGTAGAGATACGTATCCTGAACACTTCTGATATTTGAACTACTTTCGATTTCCGACCTCTTCTCTGGTGAGATAATTCTAGAAGGTTGATATCAGCTTAAGCCATGAGGAATATGATTGAATTTCAGTACCTATGTATATTTCAATTTTGAGTTAACTATTATTTTTACTATAGAAAAATTACTGCTTCTTAAGAACTGCTGTATTTTGCGTTTTATCCCCCTCAACCGGACATCTGGAGTGTCACTTTGAAAGGGAGGTCAATACTCTACAAGAGAATAGCTAATTAGAACTTAATGAGTTTATCTCAATTCCGTGCTACGGAGTAAATGGTGTAATGTAGATTGTATTACCGGGGAGCTCTTAGTGATAGGGGGCTACCTTAAACTGGACTTTCCGCATTACCTATTTACTTAGTAGCATTGAATGCCAATGGGATAGACACTCTAATGCGGCTATCACGAGTTTGTGCCGGTATTTAGTTAGGTTCTCTACAAGAGCATGAACATAGAGGATAGGAACTAGGCAATCCCTGTAACATCACCTAGCATTACAAGGAAACTGAAATCCTAGAATCGCTTTCCAAACCATTTCTCATATCCTTTTAAGCTCAACCCCTCTCAAGATCAATTCTCTCTTTCTCTTTCTTCTCTCTCTCTTTCTCTCAACCTTCTCTCCCTCTCTTCAATCTCTCTTTTTAGTTCGCAAGCGCCAAAGCTAACTTTCGATTATCTAGATAACTTACTTTGCGACATCTCTAGTGCTTGATCAACAATCTTATGGATTCGACAATCTTTTATATTACTGACTACGTTTTCGTGTGCTTATAGATTCGTAACAGCGACATGTCCAGACGCGTCGCTGAATGCCTCCGGGACTGCACAATGCATTTGGATGCGTCGCTAGGTAAGCGCGACGCGTCTGCAGGGCCTTGGGGCGCGCTGACACTAGAGGCGTGCCTGTGCTGGTGCCTATCCGTGGGCGGAACGAAATGTTTCTCCATATCGGGAGTACGAGATTTTATACTATGGTGCATACTAAATAATTTGAATAGGGGTTAGGATGCATCTAGTCAGCATGATATATATAGTTATATGCAATGTACATCTGCAATATCTGTATCCCAAAATTGATCTTTTAGATATTTTCAAATCTGGTTTATTAAGAGTAATCATGCTTAGTTTTCAGCATGATTTTAGTCTTGTATTTCAAAAATGAAGCATTTTATTGGATCAATCTGTATTTTACCAAACCTATTGCTTGCTTTTGAGTCAATATTGATCTTTTATATATTTTCAAATCTAGTTTATTAAGAGTAATCAAGCCTAGTTTTCACTGCATGATTGTAGGCTATATTTCAAAGATGAAGCATTTTTTTTTGAGTCAATGTTGATCTTTTAGATATTTTCAAATCTAGTTTATTAAGAGTAATCAAGCCTAGTTTCACAGCATGATTGTAGTCTTGTATTTCAAAGAAGAAGCATTTTATTGGATCAGTCAGTATTTTACCAAACCTATTGATTGCTTTTGAGTCAATATTGATCTTTTAGATATTTTCAAATCTAGTTTATTAAGAGTAATCAAGCCTAGTTTTCAGCATGATTGTAGTCTTGTCTTTCAAAGATGAAGCATTTTATTGGATCAATCTGTATTTTACCAAACCTATTACTTGCTTTTGAGTCAATATTGATCTTTTAGATATTTTCAAATCTAGTTTATTAAGAGTAATCATGCCTAGTTTTCAGCATGATTGTAGTCTTGTATTTCAAAGATGAAGCATTTTATTGGATCATTCTGTATTTGACCAAACCTATTGCTTGCTTTTGACTCAATATTGAGATCTGCTGTGTATTATTTTTGTTGATAGTATCTTTAAAATGATCTAAGCTAACCTTGGTTATGTATTTTTTCATTGTTCATTGGATTTTGTGCTCAATTGTTGTTGAATGTGATATCAACTTAAACAGTGCAGTTGTTTTCCATTGAAATAATGTTTTCCATGATTTTAGAATTTAGATTTGTTGATCACCTCATTCTGCAGCTCTCTTCTTAGAGAAGACATTCTGGCTGTTGTTGAGCATGCTTGTCCTAATATATTTCACAAAGCAGTCAGTTCAGCAAAAAGGTTAAGGGCATATCTGCATCTTGACGAAGGGGCTGTAAGTTCTACTTTTAGTCTAGATTGCTGTCAAATTTCGAACTCCTAATGAAATGCTTGATGGAAATTGCAAAAATCATTATTGTGGATTAGGTTTTGCTATCGTATTAGATGTTCAACAATATAGGTATTATGATGAATTGAACTGCCAATGTTCTGCAGCCATTCACTCCAAGTTGCATATTGTTTTTGATTATCACCTACAACTTCAGGTATGTAGTGTTTGTGATCTAAGAGGATCATGTGACAAAGCATATATAATACCGGTTGATGGTGAAGGACCACGCACTGTGGATGTAGTTCGAATTTTATTAAGTTACGCATTGGATCCAAAGCAATTTTGTGTGTCGGAAAGCTCGCATGTCAAAGAGCACATCCAAAAGTCTGCAAGAAGTCTACTCTTTGAGCTTATTAAATCCAGTGATACACCCATTGATCCATCTATTCCAAAACCAGTTGTGAAGCTTCCTACTCCAAATGAAACATTTCCAAAGCTCAATGGCAACCAAAACAGAGCATCCAACATTGAAATGAAGCGAGGTGACTGGTTATGCCCAAAGTAAGTTATGATGCAGTCTTCTATATGTTACGGGATGTTTAATTGTGCACGTTTGATTTATTTGAATTATGGTTCCTTAGGTGCATAACTAGTAATTATTGAAATTAATGATGTACAGCCAATCTTGTATTAGTGATCAAATGGTTGGGTCGTTAGGAAGCAATATAGTTTGTACCGTGGATATGAGGATAATGTGTGAGATTACTAAAAAATATGAACTAAAATTTATTAGTATTTAGGATCAAACAAGTAAAATCAGAGCAATCTGATTTGACGCGTATTAAGAAGACAATCTATAAGTCTGTACTTAGTTAAATTTAGTCAATTATAATTTCAGGCATAGGAAAAGAAAAACATTGAAGTCTGAGATAACATTATTAAATCTTATTTAAAAAATCTAAACATATCAGTGATACAACTTAGAGTTCTGTGATAATAAGATCTATGCTGCTGTTCCTACTCAATGATGTAATAAGATCCATGTATTCAATCCTGAATAATCAAGAATAACTTATTCCTATTGTTGACCTAACTTCCATAAATTTTTAGGTGCTTTACCTTTACTTAATTCTACATGTACTTTCATAATGACCAAATGCACTAATGTTATATTAAGTTGCCTAAGCGCTTGCTTATCTCCTCAGGCATGTTGAGGTGTGGTAATCCTTGATTACGTAATGAGGCTTGGTAGTCACTTTTAAGAAGGCACAACTTACATGAGCACCTTCTAATGCTTTGTGTGGCTGAATGAGTTTCTTTATAATCCTTTGGAAACCGCACTGCAAGTAATTCTTCATCTTATATAGTAAATGTAGTCTAGGGAAAATACAACATTTTGTTTAGACTAATATATATGCTTCGACTTCTAGGCTAATTCTACTTGGTGTTTGCAAATTTATCACCCATGAATTTACAAGTTTATTGGCAGTTATTGCATTTGATTGGATTAAACAATCAAAGAAATTGCAATTTATGTTAGATTTTAGAGAATTGCTAGCTTTACGTTTTTTTAGATATTTGACTATGCATTTTATCTTGAATGCCTAATGTGTTAGCAATGAATGAACTTATGTTCATTACTAAGATCAGATAGTTAAAGAATAGTAATGATTGTATTGGATTAGTAGGATCTATAAATCACAATCAATAAGAAAAATAAGCAATAGGGAAATGATGAAATAAAATTATTAAAAATGTTTTGAAAAATATTTAAGAAGGCATATTCATCATTGTCATCATTAATGAATTGTGTTTGTCATAATTATTCGGGATTAGTTATATGAATATTATTTCTCCATTAAGGTCTAATAATATTATATCGTTAGTAATAATTAAATTGATTAAATCTTTTTTTTTGTTATATTGCCTATTTTTTTTTCCTTGATCTCTCTTATGGAGGATCATGATGGGGTAGGGTAATTTTTAACTTACCACCGCCACCTCATATAGGAAGTGGGGCGGGGCTGGTTATGGTGGGAAGATGAAAATTTCTTCCCTTTTCCTATCTCGACCTATTTCTCATGCACGCTTTAGGTTTAGGTGGGGCATTAAAATGTACTTGATACTCTATAGCATATATATTATAGTCTAAATTCTACATGGAGCAAAAAAATCTTATCCTATCTTTATTTACATATTGAAGTGAGTAGGGGTGACCTTAATTAGGCTAGCTCGAGTTGGGTTGTAATTGAGGTGGATCAAATTATCATCCCTACTCTTTGTCTACCCCTTCAATATAATATATTTAAGTCTTCTAACTATAACATCTACTTGTATGTTTATTATCATCAACCATCTTTGAATATGTCTATATCATATGAATCAACTCTCTCATTTAAGCATCCGCTAGTTACACCTAATTGCTCTCAGATAGTAGTATGAACTGTTTGAATACTATGGTACTAAAGCCCATAGATTATGATTAGCATCTTTTTAATCACTATCAAAGCGTCCTTTTGTTTATGCATAGTTTTAATCCTAGATACACAATTCTCTACTCCCTCCCTTTGACACTATGTAGGTCATCATCCATAACTCTATTAATTTGTCTATAATAGATTATCAAACATTATGTCGTTTTGTTTCTATTTGGTAGCTACACAAAACTAAAACACTCTTGTATTCTCTCCTTGCTAGGATAAAATCCTCTTTCCGTCTCTCTTTAGTTTAAAGAACGAACTCAAGCATGAAACCTCCATTAGTATGTCTCTTATGATTCACTATTGTAATATAGCACCAATAATAATTCAACTTGCCGAAAGGGGAAAATATTATTAACTAAAAGATATGATTCAATACAAGGGATCCTAACCCTTTTAAAAACTGACAATGAGACTCGTTCTTTATAAGAGTGACTTGTTAACCAAAAAACTCTAACAAGCTCCTAAATAAGTCTAACCAACTTTATTATTATTATTTTTAAATAGCAGTATCTCCTTTATTGTTTCTTGCCAAAAACAGCTCAAACTCACTTTGTTGAGTATGAGAGTAAAATTATTAGAATATAACTTTGAAGTTTCTTGTCGAAATTTAGCAATGAAGTTGTACCCATGTATTCTAGTTCAGTGATTCATACATCTTCTATATTTAATAGTTCATTCTATTAGATTAAGTATCTCTTAGTGCTTCGATGAGGAGTTAGCATTGGTTGAATCTCAATGATCCTCTCAATCATATAGACTAGTTATAATGAGGGAGGAAGAGCTAGTGTCAAAGTGGTGGAAGTACGACCTATGGGCAAGTCAACAAGCAAAGAAGGAGCTTGAATGCCACTTAATACCCTCTATAGTGATTGACTAATGTTAATAAGTCAGCTGTTTTTCTCATAATGTGAAAAGGTCTAGTGGAGCGAATATGAAATTTTTTGTGGGAGTTTTTAGAAAATTGCTCAAGGCAGATGCAAATAAGAACATGGAGAAAGGTAGAAGCTAGTAGGTAAGAAAATGGTCTTGAGTGACAAGCTCTAACCCACAGATGATCTCAAATGAACTTTTAACCGCAAAATGATTTATTGAATTAACATAAGCAAACTCAACAATGGATGACCAAATCCTAAATCCTCGATTTTTCCCTATAGGTCTTGTAAGAACATTTCCTAATATATTATCAACTATCTCAATTTAACCATTTGTTTGTGGGTGAAATGCAAATAAAATGTGAATTGTGTCCCACACTATTTCCATATTGGCTTCTTAAATAGCCAATGAACGTAACATCCTTATGTGCAATTAGTGTTGGTAACCCATGCAATTTAACAATTTTCTTATAAAATAAGTTATATGAGATGCATCAATTCTGTTATTGCAGAAAATGAAATGTGCATTTAGAAAATCAGTTTTAACTTCAATTGGTCCAAGGTGGCCCTAAAACAAAATTCATACTTTCCATGACTTATAAAGAATTGGTACTATATATAAAGGCCTATGTTTTGTTTAGTTGCATTAGCTATCTGTAACATATGATACTATAATACAACCCTATGCTTTCTTAAGTATGATTAATAAAACTTATCTAAACGAAGGTCTGATCTTGTTTTTTCCAAAATGTCCTATCGAGTTCTTTATGTAACTCCAATATTAAAAAATCTCTGAGTGATATTTGGAGATACATAGATGTGTGCTCTTAATTAGGTAATCACCTTAGTCACAAAATTGACCAAATTATGACAATCCTCTCTTGGATGTCTTAGAAAACCACCCTAAATTAGAGCATATCACGTACTCATCCTTAAGGCATAAATTCTTATTACAATGGTTTCCATCCTACATAGGGTAGCTACGATTCAAAAATATGTTTACAAGTTTGTTATTACCTCCTAGGCTGGTATTATTTAACAATATTATACTTTGGGAGGAATTTAACTCAATGAGAATGTTTAGTTTACGACTTCAATTGTATTTAGATGTACATAAGTGTCTTATGGTCAAAGTACAATATGAATTTATTTGGTAATAGCATTGCGAATGCCTTAAAGATTTGACAATAATGTAAAACTTATTAAAGTAACACTGCTGAGTTACATTGAGTTTCTTGCTAAAGAATGCAATAGGGTGCCCTTCTTATCTTAGGGTACCCCTAGTTCCTACATTTACCTCAAATGGTAGAATGCCCAAGAATGTTGTCTAAGGATATGGGCCTTAGTCATCTTTTATTTAGTTTTTTGAAAGGCTAATAGCTTGAACTTAGTCAAGCTCCCTATTTTTAAGGCAATTTGTGAAGATAGCCATAATGATACTAAAGTTCCTAATAAAACATCTATAAAAATTCACAAAATTGTGAAAGCTTTGAACTTTCTTAAAGGTATGGGGTTTAGGCTAATCCTTGATTGCCCTAATTTTGCCAAGTTTGCTAAAAAATTCTAATATGAGAATAAACCCACCAATGAAGTGAATCTACGATTCTAAAGAATACTATTTTTTTTGGGTTGATAATCAACTTTCCAATCTAAAGGGTTTCATGCAATAAAAATATATTCAAGGTGGTTGTCATGCTCCTTGTTGTACATTAGGATGCCATTAAAATAAACCATTATAAACTTTCCAATATAAGCTTTTGGGATTTGATTCATTACCATTATGAATATGCTTAGGGCATTTGAAAGACTAAAGAGCTTAATTGACTATTATAGTACATCTCGGTGTTAAAGTGATATTCCACGTTCCTCATTTACTTGAATCCAAATGATACCACTATGTTGGGTCATTTTAGAGAAGCATTAGTCTCTTGCCATTAAGTTGAGAATGCTGTTAGGTGTATGTATGGGAAACCTATATTTGATAATGATTTTATTGATTGACAAGATTGTCAACGCATATTCTATGAGTCATTTCTTTTGGTGTCAGTAATGTAGGGATGATACAACAACTTGTGCTTTCTCTAATAAATTTTTTCTTTAAGAGTTTTTTTTTTTTAATTCATCTATTTAGTTTAGTATGTTCCATAGTATTCGTGTAATCATATGGAAGGATAGACAATTATGATCTAGGAATAAGGTGTATTATGTGTTAAATTATGTGCGTGCAAAGGTCACAATTTGTCAGCTAACTATTAATTAGCTATGCCCTCATACTCATCCAAGATTTTCTTGATCTAAGGGGTGATCTCTTGGTGAGGCATTAGGGAGAACCTTAAGGCCTTGGGCTACTAAGGCTCTTGAATTTTTCCTTTCTTTTCCAAATTGAGTCTATGTAAGGAGGTGGGAATGCCTCAAAGATTGCACTGCTTGAGTCTTGGTTTGATTGGGTTAGGTTTAGACAATGCCCATTATGTTGGAGGACACCAGTGTTTTCTGTCTTATAATGAGTTACAAAAAGGTTGTAATGTCCTTATCTTCCAAGGATGATGTGGACAATGTTCATACGAGGACATTGTGCTAAATTTTGTCATCTTTACACTAAGGACCAAATATCTCTATGGAATTGATAGGAAGTTTGATCTATGCATGCGACTTTGTAGGAATTTTGATAGATTCTAGTTTGATTTTTTTTTTTTTCTAAAAAGCCATGCATTTTTTGTGAGAGCTCTCTCCACTTCAGATACTTTATTAAAGAGGATAAAAGATGACCTAGGATTGCCGAACCACATTGAATCACCTATGTGGTATGTGCGCGCTTTTATTATGTTTTTCCACTACTAACTATGTTTTATAACCTTACTGGGATAGTAGCAAAAGAAAATTTTTACTTGCACGTATGCTATACATCTCCTCCCCCTCTGGCGCTCACATTCACCTCACTATCACCATGATCCAACAGTTACCATCAAGAAAGGTGCAATATCCAATGGTTAATCTCATGTCAACCATTGACCTAGCATAATCGACATTGATATATGCTTTTAGCATCAAACCTCTATTTCTTTTAAACAGAATATACTTTCTTGGTGTTCCTTTGAGATACTATAATATGGGTGAGCTGCTTGTAAATGAGGTTCTTTTTGGGGTTATGCATGAATTGACTAAGCACACTTACTATGCATGTTATATCTTGTTAAATAAGCTTTTCTTCTAGGTATTTGATGCCAAATCCTATGTTTGCGTCTAACTCTGTGTCAAATCCTATGTCTTAACTTGTCAATTTGTGCATGAAATTCCCTACACTATCATTAAGAATGTGAAATTTGACACCTCGTACTCAGGGAAGATAGATGTCCCTGAACTAATGCAAGTCCAAGAATCTAACCCTAATCATGAGAATGACGTAACAATTTCTAATTAATTAATATTGAATCTTATATAGGCGATGAGAACCTAAACCTTCCTATTGCTCTTAGGAAAGGCACTAGAGAGGGGCCAAAATCCTCTTGTGAACTTCCTATCTTTTAAACATTTCCATCATCACATAAAACTTATTTGGTTAACCTAAACACCATTGTTGTCCCTATCACTTTATCTGAGGCATTATCTAATGAGAAGTGAAAACAAGTAATGAATGTAGAAATAAAAGCATTACAGAAGAACAAACGTGGGAATCGGTGAAGTTGCCAATATGAAAGAAAATTGTGGGGTGTAAATGAGTCCATACAGTGAAATATAAAGCAGATTTATATAGTGAAATATAGAGTGGATGTATTAATAGAGATGTATAAGCAAGGTCGGTAGCCAAGAGCTATACTTAAACCTATTAGGATTATCTAGAGACTTGCTCTAGTTGCAAAAAAATAAAAGCTGTTAGAATATTACTATCATTGATAACTAATTATAGTTGGGAGTTACAAATGTTTAATGTCAAGAATGCATTTTTGCACGGAGAACTAGAGGAAGAAATTTATATGGAGGTTCCACGATATCAAAATAATTTGGATGTTCATAATGTATGTAAATTGAAGAAAGTCTTATACGGATTTAAGCAATTACCACATGCATGGTATAGCAAGTAGTGAGAGTTATAATTATAGGGTATAGACAGCTAACAAGATCACACATTATTTATTAAACACTCTTCTTTGAGAGGAGTCACAACGCTTGTATGAGGAGAGACAACTTCTAAGTTATATTTGGCGAAGAGTTTGAAATCAAAGTATTAGGAAGGTTGAAACGGTATTTTGTGATTGAGGTGACTCACTCTTAAGTAAAATATTTTCTCCCAAAAGATATATGCTACATATCTCTTTAAAGAAACAGGCAAGACAATATGCAAACCTCCAATAGACCCAAATCTTAAACTTGGAATGACAAATGAAGATGCCACAGTAGATAAGAAAATGTATTAACATATGGTAAGAAAGCTTATTTATTTGTCTCATACACAACCGAACATAACATATGCAGCAAGGGTGATTAGAAAATTTATGTATATTCCAAAAGTTCATCTGCAAGCAACACACTGAGTATTGCAATATTTCAAAGGAATACCAAGAAATAACATTCAGTGTAAAAGAAATAGAGGTTTGGTACTAAAGGCATACAGTGATTGATAGGATGTCAACCATTGGATATGGCACTTTTCTTGGTGGTAACCTCATAAAATGGAGGAGCAAAAAATAGATGTAGTGGCACCATCTAGTGCAAAGGTAGAATTCTGAGCATTGACTCTAGATATGTGTGAATTACTTTGGTTAAGGATCATCTTAGAAAACTTAAGATCAAGAGATGGTCTAATGAGACTTTATTGTGATAATAAATTTATGATTAACATAGCCCATAATCTGGTATAATATGATAAAATATTGTAGGATGAAATTGATATTTACCTCATCAAGGAGATTAAAAAGTGGGTTAATTTGTATCCATTATATTTACACATTGACAACTTATAGATATCCTACTAAAGGGTTAAGTATCTCTGTGTTTCAAAGTATTGTATCCAAGAGGTAGAAGAATATTTATTCACCGACTTGAAGGGGAGTGTGAGAAATCATATTTTTGTAACTATGTATAAATTGAAAATATTCCATAAATTATGATGTATGATAGCGTAACTAGTTTTAATAAACTATGTGTAGGCTTTTTAACAAGTATGTAAAAAAAGTCTATTAGAGATTTTAAAGATTTTTTTGAAGATAAGGTTGCGTTATCAATTTATACAGGGGTTAAAATCTCATATATTTGACAAGTTTTGAGTTAATATATGACAAGTTTTGAGTTAATATATTTTTTCAATATTTTAGACAGATAAATTTGATAATTAGGGTTTCAGTGTATTAGTGTTTTACTGAAATTTTCCTTATATGGGGCTTGCTAGTGGAAAAGATCAAGAAAAAACAATATATTGAGAATTTGTGGTAATTGCTTTAATTCCTTTGTAGTTTGTGTTTCATTTCCTGTTAACATGATTGTTTGGCCACCTTTAGAACCAACCTTATAATGCATAATGAGAGTGTAAAATGACCAATTACCTATTAAAGGATTTTCCTTGAAACTAAAGCATGTGTCAAAGATTCATCAGTCTTTGTACAAATTGACCTATTTAAGTGGTTGTTCCTTGAAATTAAAAAATGTGGCACTGATTCATCTTTCTTGCAGAAATTGGATATAGTAATTATTTCTCATTAGGTGCTCGTTTGTTGAAGAAAGTTAATCTGATGGCAAATTGAGTTCTTTCAAGAAATTTGTTGGAAACCAATTTTGTTGACACTGAAGATATGTATTTTACCTTTAATATGCAGTTGCAATTTTCTCAATTTTGCTCGAAATCTTCGTTGTTTGGAGTGCAAAGAAGATGGGCCAAAGAGAGTGAACATGGACTCTGGTAATGAGATGAAGAAGGGAGATTGGAATTGCCCTAAGTAATGTTTCTTAAAACTTTCCCCTCACTTTTAACTGAAATCAGCTACCTTTACCCTCAAATTAATTAACAACTCTCATGTGGTGGCAGGTGTGACTTTATGAATTTTGCTCGCAATAGGAAGTGCTTTCGTTGTCAGGAACAACGCCCCAAAAGAGAGTTAAATAAGGGCGAGTGGGAGTGTCCCTCGTGAGTCTCTTGCATGTTTATCTTTGTTAAGAATTTTTCTTTTGATGTTTGGGAACGATCCTCTGACACAATGCTGATGCAAATTTTATGTTTAGATGTTATTACCTCAACTTCCGTGGAAATGAGCTCTGCAAGAAGTGTAACCATGATCGTACTGAAGATGAAGGAAATCTGTTTGATGATAACATCTGGAGGTCGCAGATGAAGACAACTAAGGATACCATAAAATTTGGAGATGATGATGATGATATCCCGCCTCTAGTGAAAGAAAGCAAGATTGGAGTGAGAAGGGCAACGACAGCCCGGAGAAGATTGACCTCTTCAAGGAACTGGAGTGACGAATAGATTGTCATTCTAGACGCCAAACCCTTTATATCTTCCTGATATATTTTGAAGCTTGATATGAAACCCAAACTGAGAGCGTTTGTGGTAACCTTGTTCTTTTTTGTAAAATAAAAACTCATCGATGTAATGATTTTTATCAAGTAGAATGAACAAATATTCTAATACAGATTAATGTTAGTCGCGAATCAAATTTTAGTTCCACTGTTAGTTAAAAAATAAGCATATAGCATTTGCTGATGAACAATAGCAATGAGCTTCCAACATTGATGGTATTTGAAATCACAGAGATTCTTTCTTCGTGTGGCAATATCAAAACTTCGTGTAGCATCCAGCTTTATAACTTGCTGCAGTTACTTGAAGATTTTTTGTTGTTTTGCACTTCAAAACACTTGGATAAAGAATAAATAGTGACACCGTATGCCTTGTATAAGGTTAGGCGTGGGATGTGAGTGCTTACTGATGTTCTGACATTATTAAATAGTGATATTCTAAATTAGTAGCATTCTTATTAGTGGTACTCTTTGACGCTACTGAATAGTGGTATTCCATACTAGTGAAATTTTCTTTTGTGATTAAAATCACCGAAAGTCGCATGCACAATTATTTGTATCTCTACGTTTGTTCTATACATCTGTAACATTATTATGATTTATGATTCAATTCTCATGATGTAGCAATTAATTGAACTTGAACACAATCTGTTGGACCATGTACGACAATTATCGAGTCCCTTCGGGGCGGTGTGATAGTTAAGACATGGGGTATTGCCACATGAGGTCTTGGGATCGAAACTCAGCGTGACCGAGAATAACCTCCCCCATGTCTTGGCCATTTGCACTAATGGCTAGTAGTCACCCGTGATTTACCTCCTC
>JBBMJZ010031586.1:0-10144 GCA_037833815.1 Zingiber zerumbet
AAAGCAAGGTTAAAGAATATGCAAAATGGAAGGGAGCTTCTAGTATCCATCATCTAAAAATCTATTGAGAATGAAAGATTCCTATGTTCGATTGAAATAATGAAATTTCCCCCTATTCATATAAAATAATTGTCCCTTATCAATGTATTAAAAGGTGATTTCAAGTAGCCGCTGGTAAGCATTTGACCCATACCTATATCCTTAATTAATCAAAATAAATGTATATCCAAAAAAGAACATTACTAGTTATAATTAGTGTCATGCTGCAATATTAAAATATATATAAAATAACAATGTCAAATGAACCTACAACTTATAAAGAAAATCAAGTTTTTCTTAAGATCCTTCTAGAGCAATGTCTTTTGAAAGGGACACCTAACTAGGCAAAGTGGTCTCTTAGCAAAACCATCACCTTGGACCACCTCCTAGACAATGTTCCTTAAGGCTCCCCTTCTTCTTTATTCTATATCTATTATATTTTTTCAATTCTATTCAACCCTCAAAAATCATGAATAAGCGAAACTACTATGACAAAGCAAGCGACCAACATGGGCCAAACCTCTTTAGTTCGAGTTTGCTGAAAATCAAATCTTGATCCACATCTGCACCTGAATTCTACTAACGAGCAACTAACAAGAGCTTCTCCTCCACTAGTGTTTCTATTTTGCATCTTCCACAACAAACCAACCTTAAGTCCACCAGATATGTGCAACATTTTTGTCAAATTTGGCATATTTGTCATCCCTATTGCCCTCTCCATCTGCTCTTGGCACCGGAAAAAGTACTGACTACAAGCACCTCACCTCTACCTCCTCTCACCAAGAGAACTCTTTCCACAACTACACAAAGATCTCATGGTACCAAGAGAGATCAACCACCACAGGAAGGTCCATAATCGACCTAGCCTCCATTACAATAGTTAGATCCGACTCCTACATGCACTCTTCGCCCTTTTGTGCCTATGTTCTCCTCTACCCTAACCATGTTGCCTGAAAAAGAAAAAACAAAGAAAACTAGGAACCAGTAAGGTAGGTGAAGAAAACGCATAGGAAAAGAATTATTATTGTTTCCATGAGAGAAGAGAGGGAGGGAAAATATAAATATATATATTTATTAAAATTATTAATCAAAAATATATTTGAAAAGAAGAAATTGTTTTATTTTTATTTTTTGAGTTCAGATTTAAACTTCATTGCATGCAAAAGTGAGTTTTTTTTTTTTTGTCTAAATTGCCATCCAAATGAAACGAAATCAAGATGAAAATTGGAGAAAGTCAAAAGTCATTGTATGAAACGGAAACAAGCTCAACATATGTAAAGAAAAAGACAAACTGTGAAGTCAGAAGTCATTGTATGAGATCAAACAATCACCTACAGGATAGTTTCAAACTTTACTGTTGTACTTTGGTGTAGTTTAGCTATTAGATCTCTTACTGAAATGTGTGTACATAACCATAAGGCATTTTATACAAAACGGCCTAGTTTGACAATGTCAGCATACAACATGATGATCCACAATAAACTTATAAATTTAGCTTCCAATTTGAGTGCATTTGTTGGAAAGTAGTGAATCTAATATAACTCAAGTTTGAGGAAGTTTTGCCAGAAATATACCTACACTATTCAATAAAAACATGAGGAGCAAGTTGCCAGCCTTAATCATTCTTATACCTATTCCTTTCTAATAACAAAATAAAATGAGACAAAAGAGAGTATGGAGAAAGATATTATTTATTATTTTGGCAATTCAGAGCAATCTACCATTTAGCCAGGAGGGTAAAGGGAAAACATAATATGAAACTCATTGGAAGTCATGTAAAAATCATATGATTGCTACCTTATAAAATAATCACTCAATATTTCAGTTACAAGTGGCAGCTAGGCTAATCTGTGGTCTGGCACAACACGCACACACGATAGGTCATCTCTGACACAACCCATAAGCCAATGGATTGCATCGTACAAGCTCATGCTCAATACAAAAGTATGTGGGACATGGACTAACTCTGGCCCGCCATTTTCATGTAAAAAAATGATAGTAATTACCCATACTAAATATTTTAATAATATTTATCATAAAATTATCATTTTAATAGTGTTTATTCTAGTTTTTTTTTTATTAATTTTTTAGTAATTTAAAAATAATTTTAAATTTTATATAGTAAAAAAATCAAACTTAGAGCGACACCACCCAAGCCAGGACTTGTGCTGGCTTGAGTTGGGTCTAACCTAGCACAACTCTTCTAGGGTTGGCATGGACAGCCTATTGACACCACTAACTTTAATCTATGATGACAAGGGAGACAAGGAAAAAAAAACAAAAGAAAATGGGAAATGATATAGCATGGAGCTAAATAAATATTTTTTGACCAGAATTTTATGCTATTGTATGAGAAGAAGGTGAAAGAAAAGGATGAATGAAATTACATGGTCGAAGAAACAAGAGAATAAAGGGAAAAAGACTATAAAAACATAGAGGAACAAAAAAGAATATAAGACATCTAATAATGGTAATATCTGAGATATATTTTAGTAAGGATAAGTGACAATATGGGGAAATTGTAATGTTACATTATCAGTTATCCTTGCAAATCAACTTTTTCATTCTAAAAATTATAAATCTTGCATCATTTCCTCGAGTACAAAAAACTAAAGATACTTTTTGAGAGGATATGAGTTTGAGTTATAAAATTTAAAATATTTGCAGGTTCTCGTGAAAATTTATTCTCAAAACTAAATAGGCAAATAAAGCAATTATTTGCATACATCTTGGGACATAAGAGTTCTCCACTTCAAGTGCAATGCCACATAGCAGTATCAGCTTTACGTTTCAAAGACCATTTCCGGGTTCAGGGTGGAATAGGGTGTAGTAATGGGTGAACAATTGTCAAGAGGAAACACGATTAAAATTAGCATTAGTGACTTAAAGATGCAAACATAACTAGCATACCTTAGTAGATAAAGTAAGTCAAAAATATTTTTCTAAGACAATTTCAAAAATGTAAAAAAAATCTAGCACAGAACTACCTGAACATTACATTATATAAATTTCATAATATTATAATGCTCAGAAAAACAATCAAGTATCTAATATCAAATAGTAGCGAAAAGAAATTAGTAAAGTTTAGCTCATTGAACATATTTAATATACTATAAAGAAAAATACTGATACTTATAAAACATATTATTTTCAATGTTATTATTGATTAATAGCATTAAAAAGTAGTCACTTATAATGCAGGGTAAGACTGTGTACAATATACCTAATATAGTACCATCTTTCCTTGGGACCTCGTATTAATAGGAATTTCATACACCGGACTGTCATTTAGCATTTAAAAGACTCCATCCATTTTAAGATTGTATGTTAATAAAAAATAACCATTGAATTCTACTACTGGTTCCATGTTAAAGTAAAAGAAACGAACGAGAATGGCCATTCAATTTCAAATTCATGTTAGCAAGTTGGGTCATCCCTTCACTAAGCTTTATACAAGCATGCATCATTAGCTCCATTCCAAATTCATTTTCTGAAACGCAATTCATCCTATGAACTTGATGTCCATTCACTAAAAATTGAGTAATTAAGTCTTTGGATACAATACCAAATCTTCATCTTAATCCTCCCATTTCAGGCACTATCAGCGCCTACATTTTAAGCAGCATGTAACAGGGGGAGCTGAACCTAATCATTGTGCTGGCCAAGCATAAAGCACAAGACAAAGCAGGACGACAAAGAAAAAACAGAACACGGATGAATTGATACAGCAATTTAGGTCTTCACTGAACAAGGAAAAACATTGGATTTTATAACTTTGTCAATTACATGATAGCATTAATGAAGAATGGAGTATCATTAGCACAGAACTGTGACATCAAGGGAGCAAAATTTTGACTTGACAAGGACGATCCAATCACTTAATGGACAAGTAATGGTTGAGCTGGAAATAAAATTCAAGCTGACTTCCAACTTATGGAATTCTGAACTTCAAATAGAATTTAACTACCAAGGAATTGCATTTTGACCATTTTCTAGTAACAATGTATTTATCAGAAAGTTCAAAATTTCATTGCTATTCAACACCAGAAACACGCGTCTCCTTCAAGACCCTAAACAACATCATATTGGATTTAATGCAGTTGGCACCAGAAGACCAAAACCTTCTAATATAGAAAAACCTAGTTATCGAGGAAATGAATTGCCTTAGTTCAATGAAATTTATCACAAAAAATAGTTTCTTTCCCTTATGTTGGGCATCCAAATTGTCATACTGCTTGAGGCTCCTATCACCATTTTTACAAAGACCAAATATGCTCTTATCCCTCTTCCTACTGCACAAAATTCACATATTTGTAGATTGGATTGGACTACAGGTATGATCAATAATCTATAGGATCTGATTTGAACTTAAATGAAATTTATTTAATTATGGTCTGATTGGATTTGTTTGGAGTCAGTTTGGGATGATGACAATCAAAGATAGGAGGCAACAATGTTGAGCTCAAGCAACTTGGAGATCAGTATGGGATCAAATCAGAGGCATTCTGTTTCTCCGTAACATAAAATTAATCATATTAGGGTGTATACCTGAGGATGGTGAGTGATATCAGATGTGTTTGGGTTAACTAAACCTCTCAGGGAATTTCAGGTGAATCAACTTGTGTCAAAGAATTGTGATTGCAGGTAGGACCTATGACTCCTCTTCTCGATCTCAGAGTTATAGTGTTGATTTGGTATTGTGAGCATTGCATGTACTGAAGTTTCCAATTTGGGATTCAAGCAAAAATTAACATTGGTTATACTTGTAAGTGCGTGTATAATATGTTGATGACTTAGTTAGGGGGAAATTATTTGGGTTATTTTCCTTGTAGTCCTTTCTGCATATATATATATATATAAAGTTATTGTCATTTTACATAATATATTCCTTGAAAATTTTATCTCCAAATACATCTTCTATAAACTAAACAAACAATGGCGGGTTGTAAACATATATTAATATGAATATATAAAATATTCAATAATAATCTCAATCAAATACTATAGAGATGAATCATAAGAAATGTGTCATAAAGTGCTACAAATAGTTAGAAGAGAAAATAGAAAAGAGAGCATATATTAGATAATATATTTGGTTAGAGATATGAGTCAATATGAACTCTTTCTACAGCCAAGTTATTAATTGTAAAAATATAACCAACACGGCTTAGAAATAGTGCATAGAATAGGAGACAAAGTTAGTGTTTATTTCTCTCGTCATCAATAGAAAGAAAGTGAAAGAAGGTGAAAAGTCATCACATGGAAGAACTTTGTCTCTTTACATGCCTTATCCAATTGACTTATAAGATCATGTAGTTCTTTGTCATCAGTCATTACTGGATCATCAATCTTTTCCAAGTAGCCACTAATATCTAAATTTATGGGTAAATAATAATAAAAAAAAGAATGAAGGAAATAATACTGTTATACAAATAAAGAGGAAGAAAATAATAAGCTAAAAGAAAGCAATAAATAAAAAGTAAAAAAAATACTATTCAATCAAATATGCACATAATGCATGCAGCCATGGATTGATTTTTTGCATTCATTAAGTAATAAAATATGCACAAAGAAAACTGGTTCATTTTCATTTCTACAAACACAACAATTTTTTTAGAAAAGGATAGTTTCCTATTTAAATCATCTTAGATTAAGAAGTATGTTACTGAGGATCAAAAGCGTTTGGTTCTTGGAATGGAGAGTATATTTTCGTTAGGGGAATCTATATGCAAGATAAATCCATTAATGAGCTAGTACCTGTACAGGGACAAGTCTTCTGCGAATGCAGGACCTTGAACAGAAGTGTAGGTAAAAAAACAAAAAAAAAAATAATGTTAAAAGTTACTGTTTGCAGTGGATAATTGTATTTTGGGGAGATCTTGGTTTAACAACCAAATTAATGATCTATTCAAAGAATTAAAACTCCCGATTCAATTAATTCATAAAGAAACTATACTCCTTCGTGAAAGTGAATGGGTTTTGGATAACAAGATCTTAAATTAAAAATATAAAATAACTTTTTAGAAGATGATTAATTGTATGGTAATTGATCATCAGAGGTGCAAATCCAGACTTACCTTCTCCTTCACACTCGCTGCACAAATTAGTCTGCTGAAGGAGAAGCGTTAGCACAAGGAGAAGCACTGTCGTCGCCACTGTCTCCGTCAACTCCTGTGATTAATTGCTGGTGATCTCCTCTTAGAGTTGGTGAAGTTATCTCCCTGGAGTCGCAATGGATCACCCCTACGGCGGCCGGAACCCTCCTTATGCCCGGCAACTGTCCGCCGCTGGGCTGCGCCACCAACTCGGACACCGTGCGATGGCTGGAGAAGCTACTGGCAGCCGTATGCCTCGAGGGAGTGTAGTACCTCGGAGCGGCAACGGAGGAATCTAGGGCGAAGCATCAGGCCGGGGAGTTGAAGAAGGCGCCGTAGAGATGGTGGTCTTGGCGGCGGCCTGGTGCTTCTGGTAGGCGGCAGACAGAACTCAGTCATTTCAGTCAACTTATAGTTGCTTTGTACTATGTTTATATTAGCTGATAAATTGTAACAATCTAATAAAAAATTAATTAAAACTGTAACTGCTAATGAGAAAAATATTTATAACACAAGATATTATTAGTTTACTAAATAAAAAAAATATATATTCAAAAAAATACAAATTATTTTGTTTTGTGTCCTTTGTTCCTTAACTTCTGCTTTAATTTATTTTCTGGTTCCAATTCTACAGATATGATAGGTAAAGGTTTTGGCTAGCCAATACTGATACCAATCACAAACTACAAGTCTGATAATCATTAAAAAATGACTACTAAAGCACATCTAAGCAGCTACTGTTGATATCATGGAGCTATTTTCAAACATTACTAAAGAAATGTACTTATATGATATCAGAGTTAAACTAATATATGTATCCAAGCCACTCAAAGGAAATTGTAAAAGTTAGATGATTCTTTCAAAGTAGATGCTTATCACTTCTTGTGTCACTTCTTGAATCACTTCTTGGATAAGATAACGTAGACTATCATACAATGATTTGCATGTGAGCGTGGTATTTACCAAGACAATATGAACCTTGATTAGGCATGTGAGGCACTCATGGCTAGTACTTGATTATAATTTCCTAACAAGTCCTATCAACCAATACCATTTGAACAGGAAGATATCCTCCCATCAGCTAACCAAAGGTAAAAGCATTAAAATTTATCTTAATGAGTTAATGGGTATACTCACGGGTATCCATCCAGAGTTACTGTCCAAGTTAGTAATATGTTTAAGAAATAAGTACCACTTCAGACATAATTTTTTTTATCAATATACCGAATTTCAATATATTAAAAATTCAACATACTGAAAATTTAATAAGACGAACACAGATAGGGATGGAAAAAATATTAAAATTTTGATATACTGTGTATATAAAAAATTTTGATCTGATAAAAAAATATTAGGCTTTCACTTTGTAATATTTTCATCAACCCTTTCATAACCTAGGTTTTGGTAAACTGAAAATTAATAAGACAAGTACGAATAGGGATAGAAAAAAATATCAAAATTTTGGTATATTGTGTATATAAAAATTTTTGGTATACCCTGCCTCTTTACATATCTTATCCAATTGCCTTACAACATATCTTGTGGTTCTTTGTCATTAACTATTGTTAGATCATCAATCTTTTTTAAGTTGAACCAAGGGAATGATACTGTTATACGAATAAAGAGAAAGAAAACAGTAAATTAAAAGAAAGTAATAAATAGAAAGCACAAAAAAAAATTATCCAACTAAATATGTACATAATACATGAAGCCATTGATGTCGGTATGGTATTTATTATATAAAACCATATTTTTTTATATACACAATATATTAACATTTTGTTATTTTTTACATCCCTATTTGTACTCGTCGTACCAAATTTTTAGTATACCGAAAATTCGGTATACTAAATTTCGATATGATACAACAGTAAAAATTTTGGTATGGTATTACTGTTCTAAAATTTTTAATATGCATACTATACTGAAATTTTGGTATTGTTTCCATCCCAATCTATACTCATCTTACTGAATATTAAGTATATCGAAAATTTGGTATACTGAATTTTTGGTGTGATACAATACCAAAAATTTTGGTACAGTATGATACAATATTGAAAGGTTGATTATGGAGACAACTTAGTTAACAAGGTTATTAACAATTTTATGTATTAGCTAACACTATCAATATTCTACTCGAAAATGGATATAAAGTACAAAAAAACACTATCCAACTAAATATGTACACAAAATTTTTAATTTACACACTATATCAAAATTTTGATATTTTTTTCCATCCCTACCTGTACTGATCGTACCTAATTTTCAGTATACTAAAAATTTGGATATCGAATATTTGGTATATTAAAAATTTGATATACCGAATTTTCGATAAGATACAATACAAAAAATTTTGGTACGATATTATTCTGGACCGAAATTTTTGATATACATAGTATACTGAAATTTCGATATTTTTTTCTTCATAACATGTACTCATCTTACCGAATTTTAAGCATACCAAAAATTTGGTATATTGAATTTTTGGATGATAAAATACTGAAAATTTCAATGCCATATGATACAATACTGAAAGGTTGTTTATGGAGACCACTTAGTTAATAAGGTTCTTAACAATTTCATGTATTAGCTAACATTATTTAATAACTTCTTAATACAATATCGAAAATTTGAGTACAGTGTGATACAATATTGAAAGGTTATTTATGTTGACCACTTAGTTAACAAGGTTCTCAATAATTTCATGTATTAGCTAACATTATCACTATTCTCTAAAATAAATGAATAGATTAACGAACATAGATATTTTCATTCTTCGACTGATCACTTTAAGATCACTAAACTTATGAAATCTTATTTCTTGTTAATTTTTTATCAATAGAAAGAAAGTGAAAAGTTACTACATAGAAGAACTCTACCTCTTTATATGTTTTATCTAATTGTCTTACAACATCTTATAGTTTTTTGTCTTCAATTATTGCCGGATCATCAATCTTTTCCAAATAATTACTAATATCTAAATTTATGTGTAAATAATGAGAAAAATAAAGAATGAAGGATATGATATTGTTATACAAATAAAGAGAAAAAAATAATAAGCTAAAAGAAAGTAATAGATAAAAAACACAAAAAACATTATTCAACCAAATATGTACACAATGCATGAAGCCATCGATGTCGATATGGTATTATTATATTGGACTAAAATTTTTGATTTACACAGTATATTAAAATTTTGGTATTTTTTCCATCCCTACCTATACTCATCGTACCTAATTTTTAGTATACTGAAAATTCAGATAACGAATATTCGATATATTAAAAATTTGGTATACCGAATTTTCGGTATGATACAATACAAAAAATTTCGGTACGGTATTATTCTGAATCGAAATTTTTGATATAAATAGTATACTGAAATTTTAGTATTTCATCAACCTTGCCATCACGACGCTAAGGAAGAGATGAAATCTGGGATCCACTGAAAGTTCGTAGTAGCCGATTACAACCTTAGTCTTAAGGAGCTTCATGTTTTCCCATGAGAACCTATCTTTCAAACCCCTAAGAAAGTCTCTGAAACCAGCCATGAAGATGAAACATTAGTGTAACTCTATTCTTCGAGGGTTCAGAGCATCTCCAATACTTTTAAAAAAGTTTTTTTGTGGCCCCCACTAAAACGAAGAAAGCAAATAAGAGCATCCCAATGCCAACGTGGCAAACGGAAGGGGAGCTCATTTCCTCAAAGAGCAGCCGCTTCTTCAAATTGTAGTAAAAAAATTCTTCTTACTACTGATCAGCACACGCGTTACGTGCGTAATATAATTCCAACAACCAAGAATTAATTATTTGGGTAAGATTCGTCAGACCCATACAATAGTGCAATAATGCAAGGGACCCATACAATAGTGCAATAATGCAAGGGTGACGATAGAGAATCCAAGCAACAAACTACTGTAATGAGTTTTCTTATGTAAAAAATTAATTTAATTTAATATTATACTTATCTTAGTAAAAAAAACTAAGAAAAAGTATATTTTTTAACATCGTCG
>JBBMJZ010031601.1:0-10144 GCA_037833815.1 Zingiber zerumbet
AGCTTTGGTTTTATAGCCCGCGGGTTGAAACCCCCGCCTATCAATCGACTGCTAAAACATGCAGTCTACTGCCCTCTGCGGAAATTCGACCGTTACATCCCAACGGCTCGATACCAGTCGACTGCTAGTTTTAGCAGTCGATTGCTCCACACTAATTGAACAAACAGAACCATTCTGTTCACACCCAGTCGACTGCGCGGTCGACTGTACCATTCGACTACTAAAACATGCAGTCAACTGCTACAGTAACGCTACAGTACTGCTATATTAACGCTACAGTAAAACTCTAAACATAGGATTTTACTCCAAGTACAATCTCTCATGCACTCGTACCCTCTCCCTTACGACTCATTTGATGCTTCCTTTGCAGCTTTAACCTCTTGCCTTTAAGCCTACTTCCTTTGGCTCTCGTCCCTCAGATGCATTCAAGCCCGTGACTCGTCCCTAATGTCATCCTTCACGTATGCCTCAAAGTCGCTTCCCTCGGCCCTTGTCCTTGCTGCCTTGTCCACGGTCCCTCGGATGCTCCATCCTTCACCAAACCCAAAGTCATCAAGCTGAGTCATATGTGTATCCTGCAAACCTGCATAACTCAAATATACCTATCAAATACAAGGGTGAACCTAACTTAAACTCTTTGCCCAAACATCAAAACACATGGTCGCACAGACAATTGTGATTGCTCTAACAGAAACTTCTGTCATAATTTTGTCGGTATATTGGATTAGCGATTAAATTATGACAGAAAAATGGTTGTAGAGAGATAATGTGTTAGAGACTATTTTACCAACGGAATTTAAATTCCGTCGATAAATAGAGACGGAATAAATTTCCATAGCTAAAAATATTGACAGAAATTATAATTCCATCGGTATAAATATCGATGGAATACAAATTATGTTGATAAATTACTGACGGAATTATAATTCTTGTCAGTATTTACCAAATGGAAATCTAACCCGTAACGTTGCCTATCGACGAAAATATGATTCCGTCGATGTAATTACTGATGGAAGTTAATATTTTCGTCTATAAATACCTACAGAAATTGTTCTTTCGGTGAACACCGACGGCCTATTGTAACACCAATTTCGATATTTACCGACGAAAATAATGTTTTCATCGGTATTCCATCAATAATAAAAAAATTGCTAAGATAATTTTATGTTCAAAATATACCCTATTTACTTTTTCGATATCTATATAAAATCATTACAGATGATGGCAATACAAATACAATTCATACATACAATCACATTTTATACCATCACAATTCATACATATAGACAAACACAATACATACAAACAAATACAATTCATCTAAACTAATCCCAATCTAAACAAATTACAAACACAATCATAGAAACAAACTAAACTATCTAAATGTCTATAATAAAGTATCAAAATCCAAATTTATAGAATAAGATATCTAAATCCATACCATGATAAAACATACCGTAAATAATATATCTAGATACAAGGTAGTAATATAAAATCCTGCATAAAGTCAAATACAATAGATTATGATCAGAATGATGTATAATTAAGAAAGTGTAACATGTGTATAATTAAAAATTTTACATGAAAGATATAGTAATGCAATATTTAGAAATAAATTGATTAAAATATCAAAATAGAATAAATATATTTTGCATAGTTTATATATGATAAATAAAAAAAATATATTGTAGTTGAATAAACCTCAGAAAAAGCTAATCAACGTCGTCTGATGGGTCTTGTGTCTCCTGTGACTCAAAACCTTGTGGTGTCGGCGACCAAAAGGCAATAACCATTCACATATGGGCCAAGAGAGCATCTTGATTCGCATCCCCTTTGGCCCTCCTCTGATCTTAGCAGCCCTCATCTGCTCCTCAGTGGTCATCCTCTAATCTATTGCAGTCATCCTCTAATCCATTGAGATCAGTTGAGTGCACAGCTCTTCATTTTTATATCTTAAAGATTGTATCTCGGTAGGAAAAGAACTGGCATGACCCCTATGAGTTGTCAAACAATCAGATATTACTTTAGCCTAAAGGGTGAAGTTTTTTTATCCTTCCACTGACAATATTATAATATATCTTATTTATTATCTCGGTAGATAGAGGTTGTGACTCTCCCTCTACTAGTTGACTGAGATGTGCATTGGGGAAGCTACTGTACGAATAGGCAGCAAGAGAGTAGAAGAATGGCTCAATTCAATCAATAGCATAGGTTTAGTTCCTCTCTAAGATTGCATGGGCTTGGCTACATGATCCAAATACTAAAAATAGCTTAGATCTTTGATGAATATGAGGAAAGCTTATTCAATTATTGCAAAGTAGTTTATGCTTGGTTGGGATTGATGCATTAACCTTTATTATTAACCTTTTTGTCAATAGGTGGGAGGTTGTTCTTTATTCAAAATAGAGTGAAAGAATGGAAGGTTGTATCAAAGTCATTATAGATTTGAGTTCTCCATATGTAATAAACTTATGTCAAGCTATATTAAATTACTCTTGCTATTTTTTTTATGATTCTACCCAGAGAAAGATTCTACCAGATCGCAGGTTATTTTTTAATCTATAAATGTACAATTTGAGATGAGTGATTTAATAAAAAAGTGCTAGAGTGGTTTTTAAGATGTCCCACAGAAGTAGCTGAGTTGATGCTTGAATGGCAGTGTCACACCGGAGCAACATTCGAATCCCTTGAGATTCATTTCCTTAAGGAATAAGTTTCTTCCACTTAGGAAGCTGCTCAGTTCTGTGATTTACCACCCTTCCACCGGCCTTGGGGCATACCGTAGAGAAATACATTAGATGAGTATTATCACCTTCTATATGAGTATTAGATGAGTATTATCACCTTCTATCACATATAGAGTGGTTTTTAAGATACTTGGTATCTCAACCTTTCATTCATATAAAAAAAAAAACTCATTCAAAGCATGCAACCATAATCTGATTGTCTCAATTTTCCAGCTAAACAAAATTTTAATAGTTTATTTTAATTGCTCTTTCATTTTCAAAACATACTCATTGACTCTCATGCTGTGGGTCATTCATTGCCCAAGAGAAACAGAAAAAAAGCAATTCTTGTGTTATTTTTTGGTGTTAAATCAGCTGGAGCGGGGAAAGATAGGTAGAACAGTTCGTGCTCTTCTAACTGAAGCATGTCATCAAATAGATCTTCTATTGATAGATCTCTCAATATTTTGTAAAGACAATTTTCTATCCTCCTATTCTAAACAGGTTTATCTTCTTTTATAGTTCATCAGTTGTCTATCAAGTATGCAAACAGGATCTCATTCCATGTATCAGGAACACCAGGCAGACACCAATGGATACAGTCTGCAAAGCTCAATGGTTTCAATCTCTGCTCACTTGTTATTAACTTGCCCCTTCTCTCAGTGTACACTGAAGTATGACCATCCTTTCGGAACTCCGATAACTGGGTGATGTTCAGAAAGGTGACATTCACCTTCATGTCTTGCAAAGTCTTCCCGACTGCCCTTAGGATGCTCAAATTGGATCCTGAGCCCCAAAATGGTCTTTGAATTGGATATGTTTCATTGAAGCAGTTCCCATTGCTTCCATTTCTCCACTCGGAGCTCCTGCAATATAGTGCCAAAGTTGTGGGAGATATGAAATCAAGGCCAAATATTCATTTAGTTTCGACTTGAACTCACCAAAGATGCATGGGTGACAAGCTCATGAAGTAGGCCTTCTGTTTCTGAGGATTTATAGCAGATTCCATCCATTGTGACCATGTTCTTAGCATCAATTGGTATGCAGTGAGAACCTCATACTCTTTGATTTTCTCAGATCCAACTCTTCTGTGTGGCATAGATTCAAGGTGTCAATTGCATTTAGCTTCTCGACAGAGAAGAATTGAGGGGGGCGAAGAGCTACCTACGTTGCATTGATTTGATTTTGACTCATCCACCAAACATAGCTATCGAACACCAAGATATCCACCTCTTTCCAGTTCCGGCTGTGCTTCGTGATCTCATCCAAGTTCACCAGCCTTTTCTGAACCCTATGCTTTGTGGCATGGTCTGCATTTGACTCCACCAGGAAAGGAGCCCAGTAGAACTCGACCGACGCATTGAACTCCTAACCATGAACAAGTAGCAACAGAAATCAAGCTATAAAATTTAATCTCAACAGATGGAGCAACACAGGTCTTGTCACCTCTGCTATGAAAAGTTTTCTTGGAGGATCCTTGTGAATGAACTTTTTACTGTCAGGAATTGCAGATTCGATCAGGCAAACCATGGACTCCCATTGCGTTCTCTGGATCGAGTCACCAACGAACATTAATCTCTTGTTCCTCAACCTCTCCAATAAAAGCACTGCATTGAACCTGAACATGCCATTAATTCACTTGAGATCCACAACATAAACAATAGTATGAGAGAATTGACTCAAACCTTGGCATCTCACAAGAATTTGGTTTCCACCTCCACTTCTGGTAGAGCGAATCTGGCCGGCCATTCCTCCGGCAAGTGACTTGCCGGGTCAAGTAAGGGCAGCTGTCTTCACTGTACAGAGGGCGAGAGTTTTGCTTATCCAACACCCATTTACCTTCAAAGAGGTTGCATCCATGTCCAAGTACAATATCATGCTCTGCTCTAGCACTTTTTGCTGATTTGTTTTTTGCAAAGGTTGGAGAAAAAAGACTGATGATATGATTCAGTCCTTGATTCAAGAAAGCATTCTCAGTGGTCAATCTCAGTGTGCTGAGAACCAGAATTGATGTGAAAAAAATGGGGATGAGAGCTGAGAGACAAGGGTTAGCTGGTGATGGCCTCATTTAGGAGTGCAACGAGTATGAAGGAGAGGAAGGTATTATGAAACATGTTGAATGGCTTGCACTTAAGAGTTCAACAGACAAAAGTGTTCCTATCGGTAACCACCGCGAATGAGTAAGTTGGAAGGAATGATTCTTTTGCTTTCCAAATACGAAGCCAATTTTCTTTTTCGAATACATCACATATTAAATATTTGTAGCATCATCTTAACCAGATGACACATCAGTGATGTGATGTCACTAAATTGAGTAGATTCAAAGAAGCAAAGACTAGAATAAACATCTTCAAATGAATGGAAGACGTTAATCCTGTGCAAGAGATTTCCATTTCAGTGCTAGGCCAGCTGCCGGTCTAAATGAGCTGGTCATCGTCCCATGTCTTTAGGCTCAGCTCGGTCTGGCCATAACTGAACCATGTCATGTATGACACGGAATCAGGCTTTGGGCACAATCTTTTATTCAAGTGAGGCTGAGTTTAACCCAGACATCCTTACAAATCAAGCGAAATCAAAGTGGGGTGCAGCAACTAGGAAAAAAGCGGTGGGTAGAGTCAAAAGAAGATACGACTGAGGCGGGTGAACCAGAAGAGTGAATCAAATTCAAGTTAACTAATGCGTAAGATGCAACCCATGAATGAATAGTTCCATACTGTAAATCTTATCGCGTTGGAGATCAACGCATCTGTGTGTAAAAAGAAAGGATTTTTATAAACAAAGCTTTAGTTGAGACAGGAAGATATAAATTTCTTTATCCTTTATATTAACCCTTCTAAGCACACTCGCTTGCATTGGTTGATCATCAGACTTTCGAGTGTTTTTACAAGTCAACTGCTATCAATTGGCTCTTGGCTCCATTGTACATCATGGGGGAATTGGAATGCTGAACAAACTTTATTGGATGCAGATTATTGATCATGTAAAATTGGAGACTATATTTGGCAAGCACGAGTGAGCCATCATTATCATGGTCGAAGATGTTCTAATTACTCCAGTACCTTAGTACGCAAGTCCATTATCAACTAACATGGGTGATCCAAGAAATTGTTCCGTTACATCATAACATAATTGGGCCTCAGTTAAATTCAGCCGCCAGAAAATGAGGTCTTGGATAATTATGCTCCAGTTGCAAAGAGACGAGTCCATTCTTTTGCTGCAATGCCCAAGAGAATGCACAATGTCAGAGCACAAAGATTCAGAAATTGTATCTATATAAGTAATCCAATCCCAGTAGCTTGTTGACATTCCTAGACAATGTTCGACTTAAAAAGGATGATATGCAGACCTGTTTCTACAGCTTCAGCTTCATTTGTCTTCCAATGCTTAGCAATATTCTCAGATAGTGGATCATCTGGGTTGGGAGCGCTTAATAGTGCTTGAATGCTGATCAAACACATCATGAGAAAGAAAAATAAACCTCCATAATAAGATATGAGAGCTTTCTATGACTGATTGATTAAAAAAGGACAGTCCGATGCACGAAATTTCTAAAAAATATTCCTTGTACGCAGCCTTATCTTACTTTTTGCAAGCAACTGTTTTTAAAATTCGAACCCATGACTTTCTATGACTAATTGATTCAGTAAAAAATTTATAAACCAAACATTTATGGTAAGGAGGTAATAGATTTTTGCAAGCAACTAAAAGATTTTTTATTATGTTTTTAGAAAATAACATTTAAAAGAAAAAAGGAGGTGTAAAATGAATATTGAGCATTGATTTTATTTGGCTCATTTAAATTTATACGAGGTAAAAAATATGATAAATATTTATTTTTTATTTCTAATTTTCAGTGGTTTGTTTTATTTTCTGAAAATTATAATAGAAAATTTTCACAAACCAAACAAAGTCTTAGTTTCTATATTAAAAATAAACAAACGGGAATATTCAGTCACTTCTGAAAACAAATCGCATGCCACCACATAAGCAAACTATGGTTTGCAAATAAAGAATTTATCCCAACACAAATAGTTGCATCCTTTATTCTCATTTATACCATTATTTTAACGTTCTTCCGCATGATTTCTTTTTTTTTTCTTTTGTAGCATATTATTTGAAGTCTTATGTTGCTAGTTTTAAGAAATTGAATGAAATTTGTATCGTTTATACACAGTTTAGTTAGAGATATATGCTGCTGGTTACAATTGGTTTTCATGGTGGCATCTCTATATTTGAAGTGTACTTTTTGAAACTTTAACTACTGTGGATGGTCAAAATTGCAATGCAAGAGGAATAACACTCTGACTAATGGAAAACACTCTGATTAATGGAAACCATCTTCTCAGACCATGACTCATCTGTCAGGTTTGGCCAAAGCAACATACATATTTGAGTAAATTTGCAATTTAGTTTATCAAAATTTAAAAATGGGATATTCCCTCCTTTGTGACATGTACAGACTAAGTAAAAAATGGTCGGAGTAAATTGTAAAAAAGAAGAAAAAACAAGAGAACAGAAAGATGTCCAATTTATCATACTCCCTCATCTTCTCTCAACAGGTTAAAACTAAAGGAAAATTTTCCAAGTAAAATGGTCACCATGAATTTGCTACCAGTCATTTATCCTATTTTAGGATGCTTTAACTGGAAATTAAACTAAAGATATGTTTGCCTTCTCAAGTTCACATAACCATTTTAACCTAGTTGAATATTCATAATAAACCTTACTTTCACTGGAAATATATGTACCCCCAAATGTAACACAATATCAATAATTTTGAGTTCATATACTTTAGAAGAATATGCATGTCCAAATAAATTTAGTACCTAAAATTGTGAATATCACATGGAAATTTAAGAGTAAACACCTCGATGACGGTCAAGATCGGATGAAAAAAAAAAAAAAGGTTATGATTAAGCCCGAGACAACCAATGTAAAAATATCATAAGACGAAGACGACGACGACTAAGTCTTATCCCACTTGGCGGGGTCGACTATATGGATCCTTCTACGCCTTTGGTACTCTTTTCCCGCTATATCATCATTTATATTTAAATATATTTTATCTTATTTTATTATTGCTAATTAAATTTGTTTTTGGTCTTCCTCGTTTGATATACACATTTGTCATAATTTTACATCGCCTAACTGAGCATTTATTAATCATCTAAGTTCATGCCCGTACCATCTTAAATGTGTCTCTTAGAGTTTTCCCTCAATAGGTGCAACCCCAATTTTCTCTCTAATATTTTCATTTCTTATCATGTTCATCCTTGTATGTCCTCATATCTACTTTAACATCCTCATCTCTGAAATTCTCATATTCTGTATGTGATCTAACATTCAGCTCCATATAATATAGTAGGTCTAACGACTGTTTTGTAAAACTTTCTTTAAGCATTAAAGGTACTTTACGATCACAAAGAACATCAGACGCTCTATTCCATTTAAACCATCACACTTGTATTCTATGTAAGACTTCTCTAATCTCTCCATCCTTTTATAAAAATAATTCTAAATACTTAAAACTCTCAGATAGACAAATCGTCATCTCCTATCTTAACAATTGTCTTATTACGTCTAATATTGCTAAACTTAAATTTCATATATTTTATCTTTACTCTATTATGCTTAAAATTTTTCACTCTAAAGCTTAAAATCTTTCACTTATAGCATATACAGTCAAGATTCGAGATTAAGTCTCTTATCTACTAACATAATATTATCTACAACAGCACGCACCACAATACCGTATCTCAGATGTGTCCAGTGAGTTCGTCACTAGTGTAAGAAAATAAGGACTCGGAGCTGATCCTTGATGTAAGTCTATCTTTATAGGGAACATGCCAATTAATCACTATTGTCATTACATCCTCGTATATATCCTTAATTAGTTTAATATACAATATGCTAACACCTCTCTTTTCTAAAATTCTTCTTATAATTTCCCTTGTGACTTTATTATAAATTTTTTTAGTCAACCAATACCATATGTAAATGTTACTTCTGTTCTCAATAATTTTGAATTAATTGTCTGAAAAGATGAATAACTTCTATTGTCGACCTTCTAGCATAAATCCACGTGGCTTCCTTAGTCTTTTTTCTATTACTCTTTCCCAAAATTTTATGATATGTCTAATTAGTCTAATATCATTATAGTTTGCACAGTTGTGTACATCTCCTTTATTCTTATATAAGGGAATTAGAGCCTTTACCCTTTATTGATCGAGCATCTTTTTAGTTTTCAATATCAGGTTGAATAACTTTATAAATCATTCAATATCTTGTTTTCTAGATACTTCCATACCTCTATTGGAATATCATTTTGGTCTAACTGTTTTTCTATTTTGCATTTTATTTGAAGTTTATTCTACTTCTGAAGTTTAATTTTACAATAAAATTTTATATTTTTATACTCATTTAACCTACTTAAATTCCTAAGTTAAGTTTCACCTAAACTTTCATTAAAAAGTTAGATAAAAATACTTCTTTCATCGCTCTTTTATTTTCTTATCATTTATTAATACTCTATTCCATATATTTTTAATACATTTTATTTAGCTACGATCTTTCTCTCTCACTTTAACTATTTTATAAATGTCTATTTTCCCTTCTTTTGTATCTAACTTTTAGTATAAGCATTCAAAAGTTTCATTTTTAGCTTCATTCATTGCTTTTTTAGCCTCTTTCTTAACTATTGTATATTTTTTTTAAGTTTTCTTTGGTATCTTATAGATTGTTCATTTTTTCTTCACTTTCTCCTCTACTTTCTCATTCCACCACCAAAATTATTAACTTAGAGGTGCACATCCTTTGACTCATCGAGTACACTCTTGGCTACTATTTTTAATCTTGATATCATCTTATCCCATGTAGTATTCAAGTCATCGTATATTTCTCCTAATATTTAAATTCCTATCCTCTCCTTAAATATATTTGGTTTCCCACCATTTAACTTCTACCACTTAATTCTATGAGACATGCATATTTTCCTTCTATTGATACTATACTTGAGGCGTATATCTAATATTACTAGCCTATGTTAGAGAGTTAAGTTTTCTCTAGCAATGACATTACAATTTTTACAAATCTGTCTATCCTTCTTCATAACAATAAGAAAGAATTTGCAATTTATTATTCCCAATTTTGAATATGACCAAATGTTCTTCTCTTTTCTTAAAAAACGTATTAGTTAGTATAAGGTCATATATTATCACAAAATCCAATATAGTTTTTCCTTTTTCATTTCTTGTTCAAACTCATAACCCTCATGCACCCTATCATATTCCTCATTTTTCACTCCTATATGCTAATTTAGATCTACTTCCATTAAAACCATTATGGTGGCGGAATATTTTGTAATACCTTATCTAGGTCACCCCAAAATCAAGATTTGGTGTGTTCATCTAATGCTACTT
>JBBMJZ010031610.1:0-10144 GCA_037833815.1 Zingiber zerumbet
TTGGGGTAATTTAAATAAATTTAATTAAAACTAAATAAAATTATCCTATTAATTTAATATATATATATATATATATATATATATCATTGTATTTTTTTATTTTTTATATTTAAATATTTAATTTTAATTAATATATTTGATTAAAAGTAAATATTATAAAGAATAATGATTACTTATAATATTATGTATAAAAAAAGTAAAAAAAATATTCAACCGCCTAGGCGGTAGGCAGTTACCGCCCCGCCACCGTCTGTCGCCATTTACAACATTGCTCATAAATATAATCCATAGGAGACCTTTTTTCACTATCTACCGACCGTAATACTTTCATCAATGGACTACTAATTTTTAATGTAAAAAGCATATTTTTAAAAAAGAAGGTTCAATATCACTTCTGCTACACACTTTCCTAATCTCTTTAGAAAATTGACTATTTGCTCACTTTTAAGATGGAAGCATTTTTCTTAGATTTGCTTGTACGTGAAACCACTTTAAAGTCAAAAAAGCGGTTGCGAAACGTGTTTTTGCAGTTCTTACCATGTTTCTTTGTCTAGTAAGCTCCCTCATCATGTTCAATACATGTGGTCTGTTATAAATATAACCATTCACCATCAACAGTCGGTCATATGATTTTCTGAGATGAGAAATTTTAAATATATTCTTGAGCAACAAATTTAAATAATGAGCTGCATAGGGAGTCTAATACAAGTGTGGAAATTGGTTTTCCAAAAGACGACCTGATAAAATAAAGTAAATTTAGTCAAAAAAAATTAAAAATATGATTCAATTCTTAATTGAAAGTAATATAAATTTTAAATATTACCTGCAGTGACATTGCAACTTGTATTATTTGTTATAGCCTAAACCATATTTTGTTCTCCAATGCAATACACAAATTTAGAAAGTAACTCAAACAACTTGTCAGCTGTGTGAGAATAGCTCGAAGCATCAATTGATTCAACAAATACGCTTCCTTTAGTACCATTTACCAACAATTTATAAGTCCTATCTTTTTTATCCGTTCACCCATTTGCCATGATTGTGCATCCAAACTTAGCATGATCTTCGTCGTGGGATTTGAGAAGCGAGTTTGTATTTGTCAACTCCTTCAAATTCTTAAGCCTGATTTCATGATATGATGGAGGCTTTATCCTCGATCCAAATTGCCCAATAGCTTCAATACAAGACTCAACAGAATCATATTTAACAGCAATGAAAGGCATTCCAACATCATACATCTGTGTAGCAAATTTCTCGACTGCAATATCTCTTAACTTCCTTTTATTTTCATTAAATTATCCTTTATTTTTTGCACGTCATTGTTTGACAATTTTATTGACATTTTTCATAAAATAAAGATTAATAGGTCCAGTTTGTTACACTTTTTGCCTTGGATCGTAGGATGGATGTTTGGATGGATATTGGTCGTTTTCCTTTCACCTTAATTTGAAGATCTTCATGTTCTTCCAAATTTTCCAAATCTTCAATATTATCAGAATGAGGAATATCATTTATTTGATTCTTCAAATTACTTTTTTTTTTTTTTTTTGTATGAACTCTCTAATATTCTTTGACACGCTGGGACATTTTCGACATGCTTTTACATTTCTATTGCCTTCAACTAAATATAGCGTGTGTTGATAAATTCCGCCATTTGTTATTTTATCACATTTGAATTTTTTGGATCCGAACATGTTACATAACTCCAAGCAATATCCTTTCGAGTTGATGGAATTGTTGTATTTGATATGATTAAGACTTAAGACCACTGAAATCAATAAATAAAAAAAATATAAAATAACAAAACAAGATAAGATTATCAGAATATAATTTGATTTATATGAATTAATAAAATTTATTAATTTTTTTTAATATTAAATATAAAATTATGGATATAAATATGTAAACTTTTTTAATGTTTAATATAAAATTATGAATATAAATATGTTTATATGAATTAATAAAATTTATTAGATTTTTTTTAATTTTAAATATAAATTATTAGAATATAAATATGATTTATATGAATTAATAATATTTATTTATTTTTTAATTTTTAAATATAAAATTATTAGAATATAAATCAATTAATAAAATTTATTAGATTTTTTTAATTTTATATTTAAAATTGTGAATAAAAATCTCATTTATATGAATTAATAAAATTTATTAGAATTTTTTAAATTTTAAATATAAATTATTAGAATATAAATATGATTTATATGAATTAATAATATTTATTTGTTTTTTTTTTAATTTTTAAATATAAAATTATTAGAATATAAATTAATTAATAAATACATTATATATATATTTTTTAAATTATTATAATATAATTACAATTTATATGAATTAATAATATATATATATATATAATTTTAAATATAAATTATTAGAATATAAGTATTGTTTATATGAATTAATAATATTTATTAAAAATTATTACTTTAAATATAAAATTAGAATTAATAAAATTTATAAAAAAATAATTTTAAATATATTTTATATATATTTTATTGAGGTAATTTAATTAGGACTTATAAAAGTCTATTCAAATTATTTCCATTTAAGAGAGGAGTTGTTTGAATTAATTAATTAAATATAAATCTAAAAAAAAAAACTTCATTGCCCTTTAGCTGCAGTAACCGCAATCATCGCAACACGTCCGGTGTTGCGGGACGCATCGTGGGGCTGTGTTGGAGGTGTTGATGCTTGTGGCGATGCCGAGGGCATCACGATGTGCCCAGCATTGTCGGAGGCATCCCTTGATGTTTTCGGTGGCCCCGGAATCATCGTAGGAAGCTTCCGGCAAGCCTGGAAGATTAACAGGACGATTCTGGTAGTGCCGGATACATCCCACGATGCTTCCAGCGGCGCCGATCCGAGAAAATGCAAAAAAATAATTGAATGAGAAAGAAAATGCGAAAAAAATAAAATCTTACCGATGATCGAGTAGACGCTTCGAGAGGCAGATGATCTGGCAGTGAACACGAATCGACATATTGATTAGTGCTTTAAAGAAAAGAAAAGAAGGAAACTTAGCTGTGCTCGCAAAAGCGCAAGCGTGCGCTTTTGCACAAGGCACAGGAAGCAAGCGCTTCTGAGACATTGTGCGCTTTCGAGGTCTCGGAAGTGCAAGGCTTGCACCTCGCATGCTTTTTCTTCATGAACGGGGTGTTGAGATGTTAACAATGTAAATGAATTTGAATTGCTAATAGTTTGAAACAAACTCAAATAAAAAATGTTACATGTAACAAATGAACATGCCACAAACAATATTATCTTATCAATAAAATCCTGTAGTTCATTTAAAACATTGTTGTCATTACTATGAGTTTACAATCTTGCATATGCACTAAATGTAGAAATACCTTAAATAAATTTTGGCATAACGGTAAAGTTGTTATTTTGTCACCAAAAGATCACGGATTTGAATCTTGAAAATAGTCTTTTGTAAAAAGCAGGGTAAGACTGCGTACAATGGATCCTTCCCCGGACCCCGTATGACGGGAGCTTCGTGCACCAAGTTGTCCTTTTTTTTTAATTTTTCTTTTGTGGTTCTCCAGAATGAGAAACCATTTTTAAATTTGACATGAGATGTGGATTTCATAATTATACATGAACTTTTGTCTGTTTCTTTCCATAAATAAATTGCAGCTTTGTCTGTTTCTTTCCATAAATAAATTGCAGACCTTCATGTTTTATTTTTATCTGTCGACATATGCCCTAGATGATATCTGGTCATACATGAAGGATTATCAATCCTGTTAACAATCAAATTTGACGTTGAATAAAATAGTCTTTTCTTATACAATTTGAAGTCTATCGTATTTATATGGTTAACTCTTTTTTTTAGAAGTCTTTTTTCTTCTTTTTAGTTATATCTATTTTGATCTACTTTGTTCTTGTACTTCTATTTGATTTTTATTGGAAGACATACTAGCTACAGGCGATTTCATATTCTGATAAATATGTTCCTATTCTTATAATTTTTGTAGAACCCTTGGGATGTCATAAATTTCACAAGTAATGCAAAAATTCACTTGGATTCCTATTTGTCAGCCTTCAACATTTCAGGATTGCCAGAAGAATTCTATCACAACAGTGAGGACAAATGAATTCACAAATCTCTTTGATCTTACATGCTCAAGCATTCGACTTTCCTCCCAAGTTCTTATGTTAACGACATATTTTTGTATATAGCAATCTTGTCCGGTGGAAGAGACAATAACTTTGTTGATGGAGCAGTCATTGCAGCTGCACGGACGTTACCTACTTGGTCTGATGGAGATGTACCTCCAGTCCCAAGCATCGAAAGGAGATCTGCACGGGAATTACAAGAAGATTGCTATCAGTTGTTGGCAGATTTTCGAACGACGTTAGAGCAGGATCAACAAATATTGGGTAAATTGAAGCCCATCACAGTTGCAATTTGCATATATTTTTAATCACATGAAATCTTATTAATCGGTAATATCTTTCTCATCTGTTCATTTATTCTTTGTGCATTTTCAGATGCCAACCCTGATGCTAGTAGAACACGCGAAGCTGCCATTAAGTAAATACTCCAACTAGCCCCCAATGCAGTTGATTCCTGCACCTGTGTACTTATTCTTCTTTCTTGTAGATACCGATTGCACCGAAAGCTATTCCTCAAAAAGGTCATTCAGGCATTAGAAATCTACCAGGAAAGCATAGTGTTCTGATTGCACACAGGAATATGCAATGGTTTCAAATGCAAAATTTGCTGGAATATTGACGCTGATATTTGTTCAACTAAGGCTCCATGAAAGTGATGGAAGGGAAAGAGATGAGTAAGCAACTGTTCTAGCGATGGTTGCATCAGAATAGGGAGAATGGATCTCACCTAAACAATGAGTGGTAGAATAGATAAAGTAATGATTGTTTCAGCTATTTCTTCATCCCAATTTTCGTGCTTCTAGTGGTGTCATTCATTCAACTCTTGATCTCAAACAATGAATGTAGTTTGCGAACAGTTTGGTTTCAAAAAGATTGGACATGTCAAATAATTATCGATTGATTGTCTTTACCTTCTTCATAGTTTGTATTCAACATTCAAACTTTGTTTTCGGAACAAAATTGATGGCGCCTTCATGCTAAATAAGATTAATTTGTTTAACATAATATGCCTGCAGGGTGCCATTATACTGCACATAATAAAATACCTAAGAGACCAGGGCATATTAATTTTTGTGATAAATTAATCTTATAATATGCATGGTAGGATACGTAGAGGAAAAATTGTAAGGAAAATCTTTAGATACGTATCATTAATTTATGTGTCCAGGGCACAAGTTGTTGCCCTAAGAGACCAGGGCACAAGTTGTTGCTTATTTCTTAGGTCTAGGGATCTCTTTATAACCCATGGAAAATCCTATTCGTAAGCTGAAGGCGCCCTCCATAGGGCTGGAAGGCACCTCCAGCGTGGCCAAAGGATAAAATTTTATCCTTTCCGCAACGACCAAATTGCCTGGTCGAAGGCGTCTTCCATGCGCCTTCCATAGCCATGGAAGACGCCTTCCATGGCTGGTTGAAGGCGCCTTCTGCCTGAAGGTTGCGGAGGCAGGCGCTTTCAACTCTTATTAAAGGTGCCTCTAGCAGCTCCGTAGCTCCAGTTTAGCTCTTCCGCTGTTCCGATTGTCTGGGTGATTTTAGTCAACAGAATAGGGCTTACGCGAACCTAATTTATGACTTTTTCCTTGAGCAGACTTCTGCTCTAGTTTCTCGTCCCTCTAACGTCGCGCACGTTCTTCTCGTCCACCGGTATACTCTTCCGCAGCATCTCGTCCCTCAGACGTACCGAGCCCGTCGTCTCTCTCCCGTGTCGTCCTTCTCGCTAGCCGCATCTTCCGCTCAACTTCCTGTGCTCCTAAGCTCTTGCAACTTAGACACATGGATTAAACCAAAATAGGACCTAAGCTAACTTGGTTGATCACACCAAAAACAACCTTGGGGTTCCAACAATCTCCCCCTTTTTTGATGTGAGCAATCCAAGTTAAGTTAGGGTAAACTAACCATAAAGTAAAGATAACAAAATTTGTAATTATGCAATTAAGTACAAATAGATTTTCAAATTTATTTTTTTAAAAAAATTTGAACTACTACCTCCCTCCTAGACTTAATCTTTCCTTCTCCCCCTTTGATCACACAAAAAAATGAGGTAAAAAAAATCTAAGGGTAACTTTTTGTTTAAAACAATTTAAAAAAAAAATTCTAAGAAAAAAAGTTTTCTAAGTTATGAAATTGACAAAGATTTAAAGCATTATTTTAATTAACTATTATATGCTTATCAATTTGTCAATTAAATATTTAATTCAGTAATTGACTTCCAAGCTATGGAGAGTCACTAGATCTTCTTGGTTATTGGATCATCAACCACTTCTAGACAAAACCTCTTAAAAAATTTAAACATTTAATTTTACTTTCTGAAAGCCTTATGGAAATTTCAATTTAAATTTTCTTTAGGAACCTAATATAGGTTCCTTCCTACAGGATTAATAAAGAATTTTGGGGGTGCATAACTTTTTGAAACTTTTCTAATTTGACCTCTATGAAATCTAAGATACCATTTCAAATTATTATTTTTTCTAATATTTTTATTACATGAGCATGCATGATGTTTCAGATATTTTATCTCTGTTTTTAATTTGTTATTTTCTATTTTCAAATTATCATATAAGTCTAGTGGACATGCTTTGGATAATTATATTTTCAAACCTATGTTTTCTTTTTCTAACTTGCAATAGTTTTTTGATAGGAATTTAATAAATTTGAATATCTTATCAGATGAAAGGGATCGTACCTGACTTACCTTATCGACCCTGACATCCGTAGATCCCCCTGAACTGTTGTTTTCTTTTGATTTAGCTTCTCCTTCATCGATACTCTCGATGCTCATTTCGGATGAGCTTGCTTCGTGTTCGTCTTCTTGATGACTTGCTATCAACGCAAGTCCGGCAAAGGCTTCGATCTCTGATTCAGATGACATTTTGTTTGCTTGGATGGGCTTCTTCTTTCCTTCGTCCTTGTCCTTGATCTTTAACTTAGGGTAGTTGTCTTTTACATGCCCTTCTTCATTGTAGTGGTAGCATCTGATTGTCCTTTTCTTTCTACCCTACACATGGTTAGATTTTCTAGTTTTAAATAATTTCTTAAATAGTCTTACCATCATTACCGTTTTGTTGTCGTTGAGAGAGAATTCTGAATCTTGTTCGTCCATCTTTGCTTTAAGGGAAAGGTTGTGCTTTGGTTCCTTCTTCGGATATGCACATCTCGTTTCGTGGACTTCAAAAGTAGAAAATAATTTTTCTAACATAGTTGAATCTAAATTCTTAGATATGTAATAAGAATCTACTAATGATGCCCATTCAGCATTTCTAGGAAATGCGTTAAATGCGTACCTTAGAAAATCTCGGTTATTTACCTTTTTTCCAAGATTCGTGAGTCTAGTGATGAGCTCCTTGGTCCTTGAATAAAGGTGTGCAACCATTTCACCTTGTTCTAGTTTGATGTTGTTGATATGGTTTTTGAGTAGATCTCATCTCAAGAGTTTCGTCTCCAAGGTTTCTTTGTATAGTTCCAGGAACTTCTCCCAAAGCTCCTTCACAAACTCATAGGTTCTGATTGATTAACCTCTTGTGGTGGTAGAACGCTTAGCAGATAGAACTCTGCTTTGCTGTTTTCCATGAAATCAACCTTCTCCTTCTTGGTCCAGTGGTATTTTTCTTTACCTTCAAGTGCTACAAAACCAAACTCCATTATTAAAAGTAAATCAAAAATAGTTTTGAAAAATACCTTCATCTTCTTTTTCTAGTTGGCAAAATCCCCCTCGAACTTTGGTGGGTGGATGTTCGATCCGACCATCTCGTGTGCTTTGTTCGGCAGTTAGTCCTCCTGAAGCTGGTAGGCTTTGATACCACTTGTTGGTCCAGTGGGCCGGCTGTAGGTTTTTTCGTCTTTCAACTTAGATTAGCAAGGCAATTAAAATAGAAACAACAACTTAAAGGAAATAAGTAAAAGGCCAAGAATTACTTGGTTACAACCAGATGGTTGTTAATCCAAGGTAGATGAACGCTCACTAAGAATCTCCTTCGTTGAATATGGAAAAGCCTTTTACACAAGTGAAAGCTCAGAAAAGACTAGGAAAGTGAATACACAAGTTGTTGCTTATTTCCTAGGTCCAAGGGTCTCTTTATAGCCCCTAGAAAATCCTATCCGTAGGCTAAAGGCGCTTTCTATAGGGCTTGAAGGTGCCTCCAGCATGGCCAAAGGATAAAACTTTATCCTTTCCGCAATGGCCAGATTGCCTGGTCGAAGGTGCCTTCCATAGCCATTGAAGGCGCCTTCCATAGCTATGGAAGGCACCTTCCATAGCTATGGAAGGCACCTTCCATGGCTGGTTGAAGGCGCCTTCAGCCATTGAAGGCGCCTTTTGCTTGAAGGCTGCAGAGGTGCCTTTAACTCATGTTGAATGCATCTCTAGAAGCTCCATAGCTCAACTTTAGCTCTTCCACTGCTCCGATCGCCTGAGTGATTTTAGCCAACAGAATAGGGCTCACTCGAACCCAATTCCTGACCTTCTCCTCGAGCAGGCTTTCACTTTGGCTTCTCATCCCTCGAACATCGTGCACGTTCTTCTCATCCACCAGTGTACTTTTTCACAGCATCTCGTCCCTCAGACGCACCGAGCCCGTCGACTCTCTCCCGTGCCGTCCTTCTCACTAACCACGTCTTCCGCTCGACTTCTTGTGCTCCTAAGCTCCTGCACGCTTAGACATAGGGATTAAACTAAAATAGGACCTAAGCTAATTGGTTGATCACACCAAAAATAACTTTGGAGTTCCAATAATTATAAGAATATTGATTTTCTTAAATTTGGATCAAAATATATAGAAACACTCACTACAAAGCAATGTAGGTAGAGGAGAAGATAAAGATGATAGAAAAAAATTATTATTTTGTGTTTACAAAAGATAAAATGAATGAAGAGAAGGAAAAGATGATAGAGAACTCAAGTTTTAAATTATGATACAAAAGAAAAAATAAAATGAGAAATAAAGTAGATAGATTGTTAAAGGATGAAGTAGTAGGATTAATTAAGATGGTTGCTTGGATTATTACTTTTAAAATAGTAGTAGTAAAAGAAACTATTAATGTAATTAACATATATACACATCAAGTAAAATTAGATGCAGACACCAAATAAAATTTTGGAAGGACCTAGATGAGGTAGTATAAAAAATAATAAAAATGATGACTTTAATAAGAGGAGATCTAAATGAGCATATATGAGTAAGAAACGAGGAATATGATATGGTGCATGAGGGCTATAGTTTTGGAATAAGAAATAAAGAAGGAAAAATTGTGATAGTATATAAACTTATAATAGCTCATATGTTTTTAAGGAGAGAAAAGTACCTAATAATTTTCAAAAGTGAGAATAATAAGTGGCAAATTGATTTTCTCATGGTTAGGAAGAGGAATAGAAAATTTTATAAAAATTACAAGGTCATCCCTAGAAAATCTTAACCACCCAATAAAAGTTAGTGGTATTAGATACATGCTTCAAGCATGACTCCTAGAATCAATTGGTGAAAGTTAAAAGATAGAAAGCAAAGTAGCTATAAGGAGAGGGCAGAAGCACATCTATTAGGAGACATACATGATGACTCAAATATTATTGGTGCAATCAACCTCTGTTTATGATTGACCAAGCTTGAGTCGGCTCAAGTTAATTGAGTTATGATATTTGATCAATATGTTTGAGGTTGAGTGATACATTAAATAGGTCAATGTTGATCAGATACTTGTAAGTTGATCAATGTGCCTGACAATTGAACGCGATGTCATGTAAAGTGAGAGATCGTTGGAGGAGGAGATTGTTGGAACAATCAACCTCAGATCAGGTTGACCAATATTGATTTATGTTTCGATGGTTGAGCAAGATGTCCAAGTGGGTTACGATTGACTGGACACTTAGCATTTGAAAGTAAAGTAGGTCATGATTAACCAGACATTTGGCGATTAGAATTCCAATAAGGAGTTGGCATGGGCAAAGTGTTGGGACCTTTGTGCCCGCTAGAGGGGGGGGGGTGAATAGCATCTCGCCGCACTTACGTCTTGC
>JBBMJZ010031635.1:0-10143 GCA_037833815.1 Zingiber zerumbet
TTCCTTCCGGGGAACAACCTAGCATTAGCACAATAGTTTAATGGATTCATTCATTGAATATTTGTCATAGTTTTGACAGTAACGCAACCCTCCTCCTTTATCCAGGCTTGGGACTGGCCATGACCAGTCGTCATGGAATGAAAAAAAAAATAGTGTCGATTGCCCCTCTCCTCAATCTTGCGCATCTTGCTCAACCCCTTTCCTCCCCTATTTCTCTTGCTTGCCTACTGATCTTATCCACTCAGATGTCTTGCTGTTCCTCTTGCAGATCTCACTGATCTCATCAACCTCAGCAGATCTAAGCCACTCTCAGCCAACCTCATCCTTTCTTAGCTGATCCTAGTGACCTCAGTCGGTCTTAGCCAATCTCATGGACCTTAGCCAATCTTGCACATCTTTCCAATCCCATTCACTCAACAAGAGTTCGCCACCTGACCACATCTCACCGACCACAACTAGCAGTCAAACTCTTGTACAACTTACCATCTGTTGCTTGTTCCAACCAGATGCGAATCCGAAACATGATCTAGAATAGGAGGAAGGGTATTCATGTAATTTCATTGGCTTTCATAGAAATTTCCACTTACCTTGATTTCTGATGGAAGCAATTTGGGGAAAATCTTTTTGCAAAAGGGACTTTGAACCCTTTTTGCTGGCACTTCTCCCAGGTAAATGAAGGAAAGGAAGCTTATTTTGCCAAGACTTCAGAGTCGATCTGCAGAAAGTGTTTCCGTCCTCTAGGTAAACAGGCCTTTAGTGTTGACCCATCAGAACTTGTGCATCCTTTCTTTGTGGCTTTCACTTCAATTTTTGAAATACTGCAATATAACAATATGTTCATTCTGGTTTCCTTGGTGGCAGGCTTTTTAGCACTGACCATTCCATTCCCTTACTGGTTGATGAGTATAAATTATTTCTTCATTTAGAATGTGTCAACTTATTGTGTTTTATACTCGGTTCAGGAATGCTATTCTATTTCCTGTGCATATCACCGGGCCAAACACTTAAATTCATTATTTAACCGCGTCTGAGGATATGTTTTGTAAGGTTCCTCTTTTGTTTGGTATTACACAAACACCTCATGCTATCCATGTCACTCTAGCGCATAGTTACAAAAGCCAGCCAAACTGTTGATTGGAGCATAAAACAGGAACCAAATACTTCTCTGGTTCAAGTTAGATCATGGATCGGACATGTGATAAAATTGGTAAACAACTGGTTGAACCAATTGATTGGGTTGGTTTTTAAGAACTAGGTCAATTGGCCATGTGATTTGAAATGTCAAAAATATCCATTTATAATTTTAAATAATTAAATTTTGGATAATAATGTAATTCCTTTTTTATATTTTAACCTACTCTAATAATAAACATATTCAAAAAATATAAAAATTCTAAAAATATAGTCGCAAATGATTATTCTAATATTATATCAATATTTATTCCATATGTACTAGCATTTTTTATATCTTATGCTATCATGAACTAGTAGTTTTTTATATTAATTCTTAGAATTAACTTTAAATTGTTTCCATTCTAGTATGTCAGAACAAAATATATAGTGGTTGATTATTAGTAAATCACAGAGAAAGTGCAATCCAATGGCATATATAGAATATGATTATTACTTTATCTGGGATAAAGTGCAATGCAATGGCATTTATTATCTCTTTTGTTAGTTCTGACAAGCTAGATTTTTTCTAATATTTTTCAAACCAGCTTGAGGGAGTGTCAAAGACCTAATTGTAAATAGATTAGGCTTTACTTACAAATTTAGATGTGTCCATTAATGCAATATAATTTTATAAATAAATTGGGGTTGTGTGTTGTGCTAATAATTTGGCCACTCTAGCAAGAACAAAGAAAGGATGCCAGCTATAGTAAGGCTAAGAAGAAACAATAGTTTCTAGCATACATGCTAAAAGGTAAATGGTAGGATGCTGCAATAAGCAATGTGTACTAGAAACATCAATCATCACACGAGCATCTCTGAATTATGAATATGACTGTCTCAACAATGTCTTTATGCATGCATTGTTTTCACACTGCTAACTCTACATCACTTATCTACATTCCACTAAGGTAGGTTGAGTACTGGACCTGTGGAGTGGTACTTTATGTTCACTCAAGATTTGCTCGAATGCCATCTCACTAGCAGCTAAAATTCATTCAATGAGAACCCAGCTCTCTTCTGCTTCTTTTCCCATGGATTAGTAGAAATTTTACCAATTCATGACTCTAAAATAAATATTTGCACCTCTTGAAAACTTTTGTATCTAGGAATTTGTTCGGTCAATCCGTGCTCGGAGGCGTTATTGGGCTAGGAGCTATGCTGGATGGATAAAATTCATTTCAGCACAGCCCAATGCAGCTCATCATGCGTTATCATCATTGGAGAAGATTGGCCGAATTTATTACATGGTCACCCAAAATGTAGATAGGTAAGGTGACTATTTTCATGATGTAATTAATGTTCATTTTTTTTTTCTCGCTTCAGAATCAATGATCTATTTGCAGGTTGCACCATCGAGCTGGGAGCAACCCACTTGAGTTGCATGGAAGTGTTTATACTGTAGTGTGTTTAGAATGTGGAAATTCCATTAATCGTGATTCATTTCAAGACAGGCTCAAGTCCCTTAATCCAAAGGTAGGTAACTGACTCATATTAATGATAAGATCATGGATTTTTTTCATTCCTCCTACCAGGTGTATTGCTATAGATCATCTATCCGTACAGAACAATCAAGTTCATGGTAATAAAATGTGTATATCTGGGTTTTTATGCTTTGCAATGTTATTGTAAACAATACAAAATCTTTACCATGTTACTTCCCAAGCTAAAGTTTGGAGTAAATCATATTCTTTTTTTTTTGGCAAGAAGGCAGGCACTTAGGCCAATGCACTAAAAACTACTATGAGTTTAAACAAGGTGCATCGATTCAATCCTTATGGGGTAAATCACCCAAAAGAAAGGCTTCTGACTCAGTTAATACAATTCTACCACAACACAACTTGCCAGCTGATTTTGTTAGAGCCTTAGAGGATCTGCCTCCTCGTTTTGTACCCTTGGGATATGTTTAATAGCAATCTGCCAATCTCTTTGCCATCATTCTGGAATTGCATTTACACATCCCTCCAAGAATCATGAGAAGGTCCAGGTCTGCTGATGCACTTAATAGCCATCATGTTGTCCGTGAAGATGTTAAGCGATTGAATCTCTCTACTCCAGGCCAATTCTATCCCAATACATAGCTTTCCAGTTTTGCACCCAACAAAATACAAGCTCAAGCGATTCCATGAAATGTCAAAATACTTGTCCTTGATTATTCATCAGATATGCACCTGCTCCGGCAACACTAAAAGAATATGGAGCACTCACATCCACATGTTGTGTGAATAAACCATTTTATAATCTGTAGTTTGTGACACAATAAATGATGTTACTGGTTCTACATAACATCAAACAATATGTTACCTAAATCTATTTTTTTATATCCAACAATAAGTTGAATCACAATAAATTGATGGTGAAGTCATGTGATTAAACAATACACTGAGTGATAGTTACACAGTTATTTATATTGATTTTGTTTAATTCATTTTCTATTTAACAATTTTGACCTGGTTGATGCATCAATTAAATGCTGCTTTTCTTTATAGTACAATGACATAAAACAACTAACAAAAGGTCATCTTTGGAATTCTTCTTGTGGGATCACGGTGAATGTAGTGTAATGCGTTGAGATGCAATGTTGCAGTGGGCTGCATCAATTGAAAGTCTGGAATCTGGAGATCCTGGTTCAGATAAAAGCTTTGGAATGCACCAACGACCTGATGCTGACATTGAGATAGATGCCAAGTATTGGGAGGAGGATTTTGAAATTCCAAACTGCCAGCTATGTGGTGGAATGCTAAAACCTGATGTGAGAATGCCACTCACTAATATGATAACAGTGTCTTCTACCTGCACATGTTAAACATCCTATGAAACTTATGAATACAATCAGCATTATGGTTAATGATTCATTTTTTATATATCTCTTCATATTACCCTATGCATTAATTTAGTCATAAGCATCAAAGTTGATGTAGTTCAGTTATTTTGAAGTCAAAATTGAGCAAGCTATTTCTAAGATTAACCAATGAATGTTTAGTGCTGCATAATTTTTTTTGCACCAACTTTTTAGCTAAGATCATGTAGTGTTGTCTAGTTATAGTCAAATCATTTGGAATGGGATAATATTGGCTAGTTACAATAAGATCATGCGCCTTTTAATATAGCACATTTCTCTTGTTAAGTAGATTTGATATACCAGATCTGTGTGTCTTTCATTTTAAATGCTCCCCTTCAGCTTTTAGTCCAGGACTTGGTGTTGGACAAAACTGTGTTCAAACTTGTAAATCAAAATATCATTCTAAAATTCTGTCAATATATTTCCATTTTACAAAAGAGCCATGAATTCATTTTGTGCAAATTTATCCATTTCTGTTTCTCCAAATTTATTTATCATTGCAGATTTTAACCTCCCTATGGAAAATGGTTATCTACTTTATTCACTGGTATAAGATTGACTTATTAAGATTAAAAATTTATGTTTGATATTTTGTTCCCTTTTGTATTGCAAATGAGGTTTTTTTTTTCATTTGCACTGTGGTTATATTGAATTCCGAGAACTGTGAACGGCTATAAGTTTTTTTCATTCTATGTTGTACTAGATGATCTGTCAACTTATGTCCAAGCTAACTGCCTTTGGTATATGTCATTTACACATGATATTGTGCTAATTGATGACAGTGTAAACTAATTAAATTAGAAGCTTGAATTGGGGGAAAACTTAAAAACTAAGGGTTTCAAGTTAAGTAGTACTAAGTTGAATATAGAAGATGTGACTTCAATAATTAGAAATGAATAAGATGAATGCTAAAGAAATTCTTGTAAGAGTTCTTGATATTTTGGACCCATGATTCTTAAGAACATGTTGATTAAGATATCACTATTAATAAAATAAATAATCTATGGTCCAAATAGAGAGGAGCTTTTGAAGTCCTGTGTGCTTCTTGTAAATAAAAAGTTTACAAGTGTGGTACAACCCTTCATCATTTATAAATCAGGGTGTTGGATATTAAGAAGCAAAACAAAAGGTTAATGTTAATATAGCAGAGATAAGAATGCTAAAATGATTAAGAGTCACTAGAAAAGGATAAAATGAAAAAGCTAATATGTGAAAGCAATTAGTTGTGTTTTGACTTGATAATAAAATGAGAAAATATTTTGAGAAGATACACATATGTTAAGGTGATCAACAGATTTTATATTTAAAAGAGTTGTGATTAAAATGGAAAGTGTAAGTGGTAGAGGAACACCACATAAAAGTTTAGTTAATGTAATAAAAAAATGATTTAATTAATTTGAAAATGGCTAGTGATATAGCTTTATAAGGATCTTAATGGAGGGTTAGGATCTATCATTCGACTATAATTAGTTGGGACAATTTGGCGTGTTGTGTTGTTATTGCTATTGATGATGATAATGCTGACAACGATGAAGATGAGGATCCATAGTACATACTCAGTGAACTTGATTGTCAGTTCATGTTGTCGATGTGGTTCTATGTGTGGCATTGATTTCATTTTCTATTTTCCTAGTTCTATTTGATAACTCCTTTTTTTTTTTGAACTCTGAAGGTTGTCTTTTTTGGTGATAATGTCCCTAAAGAAAGAGCTGATAAGGCTAGGGAAGCTGCAAGAGAATGTGACAGTTTTCTAGTCATTGGTTCATCAGTAATGACTATGTCTGCTTTCAGGCTAGTTAGGTAAGTAAGAATATATATATATATATATATATGTTAGTTTACCTTATTTTCTTTGTCAGCAATTCAAGGATCCTTGGTTAGCTTGCTCTACTTTGACTTATGCAGACAGTTCTTATCATTTGTCAAATAATTGATAAACACTCGTTTAAGTTTTAAAGTACATTTCAAAACCTATTCATCTTATAGAACTTGTTTGTCCAATAATCTTTTTTCACTCATTCTTGCATTATAAATGGATGTAACTGGTGTTCTTATTACCAATGTGTAAAATTTTTACTTCGCAGAGCTGCACATGAAACAGGTGCTCCTGTTGCAGTAGTCAACATAGGCGAGACACGGGCTGATGATTTTGTTTCCGTGAAAATAAATGCAAGATGTGGGGAGGTAGGCATCTTGTGATTTTGTTTAAAACTTTGCTTCCTCATTGTAAATTCATAGTATTTCTATTTGGATAATTTCAGATTCTTCCTAGAGTTCTTCAGATGGGCAGCCTTTCTGTACCCGATATCAGGTGAATACGGGTCGGTAACTGGTTCCTTCTTCCAATACCCTCCCTCAAATCCATGGATGATTCTTTTGTTACAATAGACAATCGGATTGGATTACAGGAGCTTTTCCATGATTTTCTGGTATTATATCTAGTCATGGAAACAACGTCCATGTATAATTAATATTGTGCAAAGTATATATTGTGCAAATAATTTTCTTCCATCAAAAAACAAAGTATATATTGTGCAAAGGAGTTTCATATTCATATGGGGGTTGGGAATGATCCAAACTTTGGCAAATTTTTATTCTTAGATCAGGATTCAACAAAGGTAAATGGATAATGCATAATTAATTAGGGATATAATTAGGTTGTGTGTTAATTGGTTAAATAGTTGATATTTGATAACATATAATATTTAAAATATAGTTAATATAACTATTATTTATCTATAGGGTATGCAATTTAAGTAATATGATATATACATTATATAAGAATGGATCTGTAGTAGTTTTTGAATTGTCATATATTCACACAATAGATGAGAAAACAAACTTGAAGCCTAAACTCAGTGACCAAACTCTTCTTTGAAGGTCAACAAAGGGAGTTTTGCGTTGTAGTATATGATCTTGACGAAAATCTTCAAAAGTTATAGTTAGCCTTGTTGGTGCTGTGGAAGCGGTTCGGATCATTAGAGGAGAGGGATGAATAGTGACCTGTAAAAATTAATGATCTTTCTTTTGCTAACTACTTAGCAAGGACACACACTAATTAAATGAAAATAAATACAACATAAAAAAAAAAGAGGCTCAAAATTTTACTTAGTTTGCAACCCTCGAGTTGTTAGTCCAAGAATAATGAAGGTACATCCACTAAGATCTCTTCAGAAACAATTAAGAGATGGAGAAGTCTCTTATAACAATTGGGCACAAATGGAAACAATAAATTCGAGTTGTTAGTTATAGACTTCATCTTGATCTGATCTTTATGTTGGCATGGCGTCTTTGATTGATTTGACCCTCTTTGGTCTCCTGGAAGATGTTGATGTGCCTTCAAGCTTGATCCACTTCGACAACGGCTCTGGCACTGATCGTTGTGATGATGTGGCACATTCCAGTCTATCAGAGGCTTTCGGTCGCCCGACCATTGCTAACATGGCTTTTGATCTAAACCGTTTCGACAATGATTATGGATGACTCATCTACCCTTGTATCAGCCACCTAGAACACTTTTGGTTGTCTGAAAATAGTCAACCTTAGACTTGACCATTTGCTAACTTCATTCGTCGTGGTCACCTGGATGAGTCACCAATCGCCTGGATTAGAGGTCGACTGACTAGATCTGATCGCCTAGAGCAGAGTTCCTTCCGATTTCTCGTCCCTTGGATATACTGAGTCTTTTTCGGCTCACTCCCCATGCACCCTTCTCGCTCCACCAAAGTACTATTCCGTAGCTCCTCGTAGCTCGGATACACCGAGCCCGTCGTCTCTTTTCTCATACAATTCTCCTCGCTTGCTTGCGTCTTCTACCAAGGCTTTGCAGTCTTTGATGCTCTTTAACCATCGGGTACATGTATTTTCTCCTAAGTCCCTATATACTTAGACACACATTATAACACAACAAGAACCTAACTTAAACTTATTTGACAACACATTAAAATATCACTAGGGGTTTTAATAAGCCTCAACCACCTCTTACAATGAGACTACCTCCTTGTCCCATCACCTCTCCCCATATGGACTTTATCACTTAACAACTTCGCTTAAGATGGTCTTAGGTTTTCTCATCTCAAACTTCTACTATGTATGCCTATTTGACATCAATATGTAGTTGTAATAAAAAGATGATTACGCTTATCCCAAAAACCTCTCACAACCCATCCTAGGTTATGTGAAAGAAAGTAAATAATGGGATTAGTTTATGGCCAATTGTCAAGTGGATAGGGAGTGGGAGCAGTTTTTTCCCGAGAGTATGTATCTGTCGAAAATTGATTCATATTCTATTATAGTAAATTTGTCACTCTCTACTCAATTAGATACCCGACAATAATACATGATACTTTATGCATTATTTGTTGGTGCAATAATGCTGTTAAGTGGTTGGTTTTGGCCACACGATTTTCATGAGTTTGTAAAAAGATTTAAATTAGGCTTGATTAAAATAAAGATTTGTGCATCAAGTGTGCAAGAACTTAGTAAAGTGCACATTAAGGTCAAAAACCATGTGACTTAGTATGCTCGAGTTGTTGTCATGAATAACATGACGCAATCAAGTTGGATGACTTATACTCGATGGCCTATAAGTCCGTAACAATGTGAAGTTCAAGGTGATCAATGATGGATGGTTTGGAGCTTCTAAGGCATTGTAAAATTCTAACAATGTGAACTCGAAGGAAAAAAAGTAGATCTGTTATCTTAGCAGACCCCCTAGTGTCGGCTCCACGGATATGGAGAGAGGTTCATGCAAGTACAGAGGTTATAGGCGCATGGCGGGATAAACCCCAGGTCGTCAGTTCCTGAGAATCGATCCCTGGTCATTACGTCAGAGATATCATGCACCAATCGTCTGCGCTACACTCTGGGGGCACAATATAAACTCTAAGGCAGGGTAACTAAAGGAGGATTCCATAGGTGAACAAAGGAGAATGATATGTTAAAGTAAACTTGAAAAGTTTAGTGCATACAAGGGCTTGAGGGTGTAACGCAAGATGAACTCAAGAACAACGAGGTTACAAGTGAAATGAAATGAAATCTTGGGTCTTTGGGTTACATCGAGGATGATGTGTTTATCTAAATAAAGGTAGAATCTAATATTCTGAGTGAAACTTTTGACCAATTGACAAGAGGTCCCACGTTTTAGTTATGGTTGAGCAAAATCCAGCTAACTGGTTTAATTTAGTTCGGTTAATTCTAAAATTTATTTTTTTTAAAAAAAAATTCTTGATTATTTGGTTTATTCAGTTTGGTATTGATTTTTAAATTCGAAATTCAATTAAATGGATATGATCAGTTGACTATCGATTCAGGTATGTGATAAAAAAAAATCTCTAAAAATCTCAGACAGTAAGATTAGCAGTTGAGTGACTCAGTCAATTGACGTTCATAAATCGAGTACAGTAAGTTCAATAGTCAGTTGGTACAGTCTATTTGTCCGCATAGTAGCCAACTGTTGGTGAAGGAGCAGCCGACTATGGATTTTGGCTACCGAATTAATCGATTTTATATCAATTCAATTTGTCTTATTTTAATAGTAAATTGTGGGTCCGATTGGTCCAAAATAAATCAGTTTGTTCAGTTTAAACCGAATGTCCAATCTTAATTATAGTTAGCAGTTGACTTCAATCTTGTTGTGTTTTGTGGGCTTAGTAGTTAGCAGTTAACTTCAGTCTTCTATGTTTTCTGCTTAGGAAAATAATAATAACAGTTAGTCTCATTAACTATTCTTAAGTGACGAATCTAGTCTCACAGAAATTTTCCACTGGCCACCAGGAAAAATCGGGAAGCACAAGCTGCGGCCAGTCCAGAAGCCCAACATCCTTTAATTACACCATCCATTTAGAAAAAAAATTCTTACAAATACGCCGTAACTAGGATTTGAACCATGAACACTTAGGTGATAACCTAAATGTCTTACTGTGGCACCATGCCAAAAGTGCAAGCGAAGTGAAGTCAATTTCTAAGCAGATTCTATAATGGACATCAAAGCAGGGCTATCATTCAACAAGAAGATTAACAATCTTAGAACTAAGGTGGCGGCAGAGGTTCCCACTGCTAACAACATTGAATGTGCCACCTCCGATTGGATTTGCAGGGGCATAATAACAATAATTGGTTTGGTTGATTCC
>JBBMJZ010031644.1:0-25738 GCA_037833815.1 Zingiber zerumbet
CAAGAGCACTCGCATCATATATATATATATATATATATATATATATATATATATACTCCCGGAACAATATGGTCGAGAATACCTTCTTAGAATGAATTATCCGTTACGGACACTTTTTATTTAATAATCTATATATTTATTGTCGACTAAAAATATTAAAAAAAAAAAACGTTATTGTTAAATTTGATTATTCTAAAAAGATAAAATAAATCTGTTATGCTATATACGATTTTATTGTTTTGAAATGGCAAATATATTTTTTAAAAATAAAAAACACGAAAGAAAAAAAAAAATTAAAAAGGAACACTGGTGATTGATTGTTGGTACGTCGTTATCCAATAATACCTGGACAGCTCATATCTTCTACCTAAAACGATGACGTCAGAGTAGGCAAAAGATTCCCATTCCTCCCAGTGCGATGCGTGTTTACCTGGAGGGATCCACGGTGGAGAGGAAGCCTTCCATTCGATGTATGTGGAAGACTCCACAAGGCAATGGCTTCCGGCATTACACTTCGTTGATATTGATATCGAATGACATACCTAATTCAATTCCCTCTTAAGTCAACATCTTCTATGATAAGGATTATAATGCCGGCGGCTGCACATTTGAATATTATCTTGAGAATACGTGGGGCCGTCTTGGATGTGCCGCTGAGATGATAGTTTCATATTTTGCTCTAATAATATTGGCGACTGCACATTCGAATATTATCATCGGAATATCCGTGGAGTCATGGGAGTCGGGGTTGACGATGTTTAAAATGAGCATTCGATTAAAATCAAATTGCTTAAATTGAATTAATTGAAATTGAATTAACTGAATTATTATTTTTTAAGAAACCAAATTATCCATAGTAAACTGATTCAGTTTACTATAGGACTCACAAATAAGTTCTAGTTTTGAAATGATTAATCGAGAGAGTAACGAGGACGTGGTCCTTAATAATTTAAAATGAAGGTGTTATCCGATAATTTCCCTTCCCATCGTAATCGTGCCAAATTATTATCCCTCAGCAAATTAATGAAATTGCCCCCGACACACCATCCACCAACCACTACCGATGTGGGCACCACCACCTGATGAAATTATTAACCACGTCTCTCCTCTGTCGCTGACACGTAGGCTCGGCATGGGCCCACATTTTTATTTATTTATTTTTTAACACGGACGAGGTCGATCTTTCGCACATCAATAAAGTATAAACCATGTAATAAGTCCTTATGCTTATCGGAATGAAATTTAATTCGGATTATAAAATTATTACAACTATTTTTTTCTCAGCGTAAAAAAAAAAAAAATTATTGTGGAGCTGTGTTTTCATCTTTGTTGTTCGTCACCAGTACCACAAACGTTGCGATAAATTTTTATTTTTTTTATTGAATAATTAATGGCTCAAAATGAGTTTCAAAATAGTGTCGCAAATCAGTACGAACAATTATTGTTTACGTGATTGGATCCAAGATTTCATTAAACTTTTTATTCTGACTCAGAAATTAAGTTTTTTTTTCCTTTTCATGATGGCAAAGTCAACCCATTAGCAATGGATCAAACGCCTCGTTTCAAATCCAAAAGTCAATTTCCTTATCAGAATTATTTATTTTTTTTTTAAAAAATAAATGTAATCATTTCGAGGACAAGTTGACAGACACACATTGATAAAAATATTTATTTTATTAAAATTATTTAAAAGGACAAAAAATATTTAAAACAGTTCACCGCTTAGCGAAGCATCAGATATCTAACAAGATCTTTTGTACTAATTAAAAATGAACTCTAAAGCCTATTAGAAATATCTAAAAAAAAATATTTTTCGAAAAACATTCATAATTGGTCCAAAAAAACAAAACTTGCCAATTTCAGAAACATTATTAATCTAACAATATTTTATATATAATTTTGATGCCAAGACATCATTAAATATTAATATATTCTTAAACAAAAAAAAAACTATTAAGGTAATCTGCCTAAATATCTTAATGAACTTTATTGGTCAAAATTTAAAAAGTAAAACAACAAATAAATTTCCTAGAGTATTGTGACTATATTATTATTTTAATCACTTAAATACTATTAAAATATTTTAATGAAATCAAATTAAAAATACTAAACTTCGAGGGTCCTCTTTGGTAAAATGTACGATTTCCTGGTTTACATAAACGCCATTATTTCGGAGCTAAAAAGGCAGGGAAGTTGAAGACTTGAAGTCTATCTTCTTCCTCGCGTCTCGCTCAATAACCTGGAGAAAATCACAGGCAACGGCCGAGGAATTCCTCTCCGACTCTCTTCCTCCTTCCCTCTGGAATCGCCATACGAACGCCCTCCGTCGTTCCGTCCTCTCTTTCCCGGCTTCCTAGATTCCGATTCCTGAATTCGCCCAATTTCAGTGGTCTCAGCTCGCCGCCCTCCGAACACTCTAATGGTATCGCTGCCTCTCGCCTAGACGTCGGTAGGCTTCTCTCGAGACTCCGGGGACACTTGGCCTATGAGTACTGCCGAAAGGCTGGATTTTTGGCATCTTCCGGAAAAAGAAAAATTTTGAAAACTATATTTTTTAACTCCGGCTGCGCGATCGTACTGGAGGAGCATTTTTCGCGTCGGGTCTCACTGGTTTATGCTGCCTTGATGTTTGTGAACGCGATGCTCTGTGGATTTCACTTCTAGGATTGCCGGTCTACGGCAGTACTTTGTTAAGTGTTCCAAAAAAGCTTCCTTGGTTTACGGATTCGAGCTCAAATAAGGAAGATGCTTTTTTTTTCTTTCTAGTTTGTTCATTTGATGGTAAAGGATACCGCTTTTTAGCCGAACTGGGAGGTTGAAGTCCTCGGTATTTGTTTGGACTTCCCATAAATATCAGGAAATTGCACATTTTTGAAGAGATCAGTAGTATTTGATGGCATCGGGTTCTGGAAATGAAGAGACGAACAGGGGGAGCATGTGGGAATTGGATCGGAATCTTGATCAACCCATGGATGAAGAAGCTGGCAAACTTAGAAACATGTACAGAGAAAAGGTGTGCCATTATTGATTTGAGTATTGCCAAAATATTTCTTTCTTTCTTCTTTTGGATGCTTCTTACATTCGATTCTAAAGATAAAATGATCAAGCCATATCATACGCATCATCTTTCATCGTTTTTCTCTGCATCCCTAGTCGAAATATATTTTTTTTTTCCTGAAAATATCCGCTATCCAGGGGTCTCACTACCTTTTTGACATTTATTTCAGTCCATTTCTGTCGAGGCATGTGATGATCAGTAATTAATAGAAATCCTTCATGTCACAGACCACGCTCCAATTAGATGTAGAAGATTCGCAAAAGGGATTCTTTTAATCTGTTTCCACTTCCGATAACTAAGCAATTTGGACTTTAACTCTTGAGAATTTATGGTTCTGTTTGGAATTTGATCATCTTTTGAGGAGTTCTCTGAGCTTTCTCCTTTTGCTTAACTTTCTTCCTTCTGTTTTTTTTTCAAGGAAAAAAAAAGATTGGCTAGGCCCATCTGTCAGGGATTATCAATATTTTTCTCATCTTTCTTCTGAGAATGATTTGGAGATTAAATCAAATTTGTGAGAGAAAAAAAAAAACACTTGCTATTCTCGAGCTTCTTCCTTGCGTATTAGATTAAAGGAGCATAAAGTCATCTCACTAGTATAGCATCAGCACTAGGCTTATATTCATCCTTGCTTTATTTACTCATGATGATGCAGACTTGCATTGATGTTTTTCATTTAAGCAATTTGAAATGATGATTATTCTTTTGTGCAGAAATTTTCAGCCATGTTGGTCACCAGACTTGCCTTTCAGAGTCTTGGGGTTGTGTTTGGAGATTTAGGAACCTCCCCGCTCTACGTGTACTATAATACATTCCCTCATGGTATTGATGATCCAGAAGATGTTATTGGAGCTCTTTCTTTGATCATCTACTCGCTCACGCTAATACCCCTTCTTAAATATGTTTTTATCGTGCTTAGGGCAAATGATAACGGTCAAGGTAAGCTAACTCTGAAAATATTTTTTAATCAAATTTCTATATTATGTAACATGATTCCCAATAAATTTTAATATCTGTGATAGCCATATTTCCAGAAGCTCATGTTCATCAAATTGGAAATATCAGAATAATTAATCTAACAAAGAAGAATGTGGAAATAGAATATTGTTCTTAAATTCTGTACTAAATATTTGTAGTTATTACCATGGTTGCCTTTATTTTAGCTCGTATCCATAGTTACTGTAATTTTCTGCGTAAAGTTCTTTCTTACTTTTATTCACAGTTTTTTTTTCATGCAGTCACACACATCAAATCAAATAGAATATAGAAGTTCCTTTTAGGAGATTTACTCAACATATCAGAACTATATGAAAATTTTCATTGTATTCCTTCATAACAGTAATGCTGAGTAAAAATCAACATAATTGTTTTATATGGGTAAACATTCTCCACTAATATGTCCATTGATTTTGAACAATCCTGTAATTGCCACTTTAACATGTCAAAGAATACATAGAAAAAACAAAAAGTCATCTTAGGATTAGTTATTATTTCATTGCAATTTAATGTTCTATCCTGCTTTTTTATGTATCCTTTATAAATATAAGATTTTTTTACTTCCATGTACAGGTGGTACCTTTGCACTCTATTCACTACTTTGCCGACATGCAAAAGTGAATACTATTCCTAACCAGCATAGAACTGATGAACAACTCACAACTTACAGTCGCCATACATTTGACAAGAAGTCACTAGCTGCAAAAGTCAAGAGATGGTTAGAATCACATCCATTTAAAAAAAATGCTCTGCTTATTCTTGTTCTCGTTGGCACTTGTATGGCGATTGGTAATGGAATTCTCACTCCCGTCATCTCAGGTAAACTAATTCTGTATCATATCTTTAGTTTCTGAATATTTCTCTATTTGGATAGGATCCCTTTTAACTATTTATTTTTATTTATGCATTCGTTGCAATGATTGTCTGCCTTTCCTTTTGGTATTTTGCAGCTGATTCTTTTTGGTGTTCCCGGTGTAGCATTTTTTCTCTGTAAATTTAACTTATCATGAATTGAAGAAGTATAATCCCTTTTACTGCTCATAATTTCCTATACAAAAGTTGGATTCTTTGGCATTTCATCTTTGTAAAATTAACTTCATCTCGAATTGAATATTCTTTATTAATTATTGCACTATATCACATCTATGGATGGAAATGAAGAATAAAACTTGTATGATAGTTACAATACATGTGATCTAACTTGCATGCTAAAATGCTTGAATACTTTTACAGTTCTTTCTGTGTCAGGTGGCATAAAGGTTAACAATCCAAAGATGAGCAATGGTAAATCTGCAACCTTGAGAATTTTTATTCCCAATCTTTTTCTTGTATCAGATGCTAAATCATAGATCAAGACATCTGTTTTAATTGAAGGCAAAGATCAAGACATCTGTTTTAATTGAAGGCAAAATTCAAAAAGAATCTGTATTTAACTAATTTGATCAAATAGGTGCTTCTGGACGTTTCACCACGGGCATCTTCATTAATTTCTTTTCTCCCTCAATGTCTCAGATGTTGTTGTGCTTGTTGCGGTGGCTATTTTGGTTTGCTTATTTAGCACGCAACACTATGGTACTGATAGAGTCGGATGGCTTTTTGCTCCTGTTGTGCTAGTATGGTTTCTGTCAATTGGAATTATTGGCATTCTGAATATATGGAAATTTGATAGCTCAGTCCTGAAGGCTTTCAATCCAGTTTACATCTGCAAATATTTTAGACGAGGGAAACAAAATAGTTGGGTTTCACTAGGTGGAATTCTGCTCAGTATAACAGGTTTGCTCTGCGCAGATTCATTTCACTCATGATGCACATTGATGCTAGATATTATAGACTTTCTGAATATGTTTAGAAGATCACTTTAGTCCGTCCTCTTTTTGTTTTGCAGGAACAGAAGCATTATTTGCCGACCTGTGTCATTTCCCTGTATTAGCTGTTCAGGTAAGTAGTAATTTTCTGTAATAATCATAGTCAATCTGTTGAGTTTCTTTTTACTAATACTATCTTTTCATGCAGATTGCTTTCACTACAGTTGTTTTCCCATGTCTTCTATTGGCATACACTAGACAAGCTGCATATCTTGTTCATCACACAGACCATGTTAATGATGCTTTCTTCAGATCCATTCCAGGTTTCTTGGCCTTTAATCTACCATTTGATTTCATGATTTTCCATGTGTTTGTCATGACATTTTTTTTTCTAGATGGCATATACTGACCCATGTTTATCGTATCTACAGCAGCTTTAATTGTTGCTAGTCAAGCCACCATACCTGCAACATTTTCTATAATCAAACAAGCTCTTGCGCTTGGTTGCTTTCCGAGGGTCAAGATCGTGCACACGTCAAAGAAGTTTCTCGGTCAGATATATATCCTTGATATCAATTGGATTCTTATGATCCTCTGTATAGCTGTTACTGCTGGATTAAAAAATCAAAGTCAGATTGGAAATGCGTACGGTAAGCTGTTGCACTTTTATATATCATTCATTCATGAATGGAAACTACATGTTCTCTATTTGCCCTGAACGAAATGTCTACCTACTTTGTAAAATGTTAAAAGGTAGATGTTACCAGAGAATAATGGCACAACAAATATTTAATAAATGCACTAATCATCTGAGCTTTGAAAATACTATTATATTGTTTCTCAAGAGTCTTTGTCCAGTAGCAAATGGGTGTTTTCAGCTATAGTAGGTTGATGTATCTTTGTTGATTGATGCAGCTATGGTTGATTATCTGCATGCCTTAAATTATTGGTGAAAAACCTTACATTCTCTGTGGCACGGTCTCTAGTTCTTTTTCCTCTAAATCTGTATTTCTGCTTCAAAGTATCTTTGTTCTGTATCACATATTGATTTCATTTTCTTGAATCTAGAATAGATATGCATTTAAATGATTCTCATCATCTTCCTACATCAAGCTTCTCAAAGTAGTTTTATTGAAAGTTCTTGCTAACTTTTTTATTTGAAAATTATCACTAAAATATTGAAAACATTCTTTCTCATGGAAAACAGGAACTGCAGTTGTGATTGTTATGGTGGTGACAACATTTCTTATGATCCCAATCATGTTGTTGGTCTGGCGAAGCCATTGGTTCCTAGTCTGCATTTTCACTGCTTTATCTTTGTTGGTGGAGTTTCCCTACCTAACTGCTGTGCTTTTTAAGATAGATCAAGGTGGTTGGGTACCGCTTGTTATCGCTGCCACATTTCTTGTAATAATGTATGTCTGGCACTATGGCACAGTTAAGCGATATGAATTTGAGATGCATAGTAAAGTGTCCATGGCATGGATACTAGGCCTAGGACCAAGTCTTGGCTTAGTTCGTGTTCCTGGAATAGGATTTGTGTACACTGAACTAGCAAGTGGTGTCCCCCACATATTTTCCCATTTCATCACCCACCTTCCAGCCATCCACTCGGTCGTTGTATTTGTTTGTGTCAAGTACCTCCCAGTCTACACTGTGCCAATGGAAGAACGTTTCCTTATGAGAAGGATAGGACCGAAAAATTTCCATATGTTTCGGTGTGTTGCAAGATATGGATACAAGGATCTTCACAAGAAGGATGATGATTTTGAAAAGATGCTATTTGATAGCCTCTATCTCTTTGTTCGTTTAGAGAGCATGATGGAAGTGTATTCAGATTCAGAGGACTACAACGTCAACGTACCAGCACAGCGGATTGAAAATTCCTCTGACTTAACAACAAGAGAGAATGGCAATGAGAACACACTTTCCTCAATCATGGATCTCAGTTATGCATCTTCTAGTGATCTCATCCAACCTGCTCAATCTCAAGGAAGTAGTCTGGTGAGGTCGTCGGGTCATGCAAGTGGCATGACCAGCGATGAATTGGAGTTCATGAACAGGTGCAAAGAGGCTGGGGTGGTGCACATTCTCGGGAACACTATCGTGAGGGCTCGTCGAGAATCCACAATCATAAAGAAGATTACTGTTGATTACATATATGCTTTCCTCAGGAAGATCTGCAGGGAGAACAGTGTGATCTTCAATGTTCCTCATGAAAGCCTACTGAATGTTGGACAGATCTTTTATATATAGTCATAACGTTCCAATTACAGTTCTTCATCAGACCTAATACCATGCCAGTGGATGTGGAGTAAGCATAAAGATTAGCCGAGGCACCTCGCTGATGCTATCGATCAATGCACATGTTGGCTATAAGATCCCAGAAAGCTGGAATAGCAGCAGATCAGAGCCTCAGTAATTTGCTTGGAATTCTAGTTTTTCCAGTAAGATTAGTTTTGCCAGTATTATTTGTATGTTGGGTATGTAATTTTGAGATTCTCATAGGAAGATGAACTCAGTTTATGGCTTTGTACAGAAGAGGAGGAGAAGTGTTTCTACTAGGACTTGCAGTTTTGTTGTGAGCTCTATCAAATAGGCTCCTATCTTTTGTACTATTATTGGTAATGGTTTTAATATCAATAAAATGATCGACTTCAATACAAAATTTAGTTCAACTTGTTAAGGTGTCGATCCAAAATGATCACATATCTTCTTCAGAACATATTCCTGGTGCGATTGTGGAACAGAAGCAAATTTATTCAAGTGCTAAATGTAAATGAAGAAAAGAATATGCGAAATTAAAGTGCTAAATTGGACGGTCCTGGTCGTTCAGCATCCGATTCCATGGGACCCATTTTCTACCCCAATTGAAAAGGCCAGGCCCGTTTAGTTAAGTCGGATACGGGGCAGTGCATTTCCGTTTTTAGTGCGTTTCATTTCATGCCGTTGCTTTCGAAAAAGGAGAGAGAAGAGAGAACATAAAAGAAATGGGCACGATACGCTGCAATAAAACCTGGCTTGCTTTGTTCTTTCCTCCCACCGCCTGCCATTTCGTTGGCCTCTAGGGTTTGTTAGGTTTGATCCGGAGAAAGAGGCGCGGCTTTGGAAGTCTTTGATGGCGCACTCGGTTCTTCTCAGATCTGCGTCTCCCTTGATCGAAAGATCGCGAGAGGTATTAGCTTCCGATTCTGACGGGGTCTGTCTGATTCGTTACTGTTCTTTCCAATTTGATTCTGTTTTTCTTCTTATTCTGTTATTTAATTCTTGTATCTGTGATTTTATTCCTGTTCAGGTGCCTAGTATCGGCTCTTCTTACTCGGCTCAGACTCGGACAAATTTTTTGGGTTCTGGAGTGACCTCTCTGCTCCGTTGTTCGTCACAGTTAAGTAGCGATCACCATAGTCATTGCTGTCGACATAGACAATCTGAAGTTCGATTATGCTAAAAAAGACAATCGTTGATTTGTTCTTTATATTTTCATGCAGTGAATCTAATGGGAGCAAAAGCATTCAGCCAGTTAAAGCCACAGTGACTGAAGCCCCACAAATCGTTAAGGGTAACTCATGATATGGAGCGCTTTAGTTGTAAACCAGTCAATTCTCTAGTCCGTATTTAACAATGCCAGGATTTCTCATCATTCATTTTTTGTATGTACCTTATTTTAGGATCTTCAAGTAATGGAAAGACAAAGGTCGGAATTAATGGTGAGCTATCCTAGGATCTCTGTCCTGTTCAGTTTGACTTTCATGTCAGTTCTTCAATTCCAACTGTTGTGATTATTTTTTGTTACTATTGACATGGGATGGATAACTAACCATCTAAGTTTCAACTCTACAACTAAAAATACAATGATGGAAAGTGTCTTTTTGAATACGCTACATTTTACTTTGTTATTGCTGTTGTAAGATAATAACTTTTTTGTATTCCAAATCTTTCAAAATCATGTTAATCAAACAAATTATTCATGTTCTTGGATTCCTGGACCATAATCTTCATTTTATCTTAGCCTTGGATTATTGCATTTCAATCTTCTGGATCATTGAGAGGTGATTCAAGATGGAAGATAAATCTGTCTAGACAGTGCTCAGAGTGATACTGAAATGTTTCTTGCACTGCAGGATTTGGTCGCATTGGTCGGCTTGTATTACGAATAGCAATGGCCAGAGATGACATCGATATTGTGGCTGTCAATGATCCCTTCATTGACTCTAAATATATGGTAAGGGTATTTATCAATTGGTTTGATAAATATTTATTAGGATAGGAATACTAAGTACTTTTGTTTCTTGACTCTAAAAAGTTATTTTGGTGGATAAATGTGTATACATGGTTTGTGTTTCTGAGTCAAGTTTGACCTGAACAAAAAGGAGTGAAAATAAAAAATCGTGAGTTATATTTTTAGATTGATCATGGAGATTGATATTCAATTCACCTAACTTTGTTTAGAAAAAATAGATGAAACCTATAAGACCATAGTGTTGTTGAGTGGTTGTTTGGTGAATGGGAATGAAAGTTGAAAATTTTGAGTCATAATCTAATTTTCTCACTTGGATTATGTGGCTCCTGGTTTCAAAAAGCTACATTTGGTCTTAACAGAATAATCAACAATATGACTGCAATGCTCATGAGTGAACCTCTAAGTTTTAATAAATTTTTAAGTGGGAATCATTTGAATTCTAAGTTTGTCAAATAAGGTTATCTTTTAATTGAGCACTTCTTGTGTAGAGGGCCAGAGGTATTTGTGGAAAATGCCAAACCATGTGGGAATTATGTGTATTTCTTTTTTTTTAAGCTATTATTTGTATCACTTTGCTGTATCAAAAGCTTGATATTTCTATAGCATCAATTTAAACTAATAAAGGACATGGAAGTATGCAATCAGTTAAAAGCTTCAAAATTGACACAACTGCTCTGGTATATAGTTTTCTGCTTCCACTAAGATTTTGCATTTACCTTTAGGTTCGATAAAATATGTGACTATGTAAGCAATTTCCATGGAATAAGAAGTAACCATATCCTGCTATGTATTGATGAAAGATATTTGAGGATAAAACTTTTGAAGATTTGATTTATTGTTCCTTGATATCTTTATCATAGGAAATTGATTTCTGGTTTGCCTACAATTTTTTCTATTCTTAGTCATTCTTATATTTCTTTCAATATAATGATCATATTCTTTTCGCTAGGCATACATGTTAAAGTATGATTCAACACATGGTACCTTCAGCGGATCCATCAAAGTTGTGGATGAGTCCAACTTAGAAATCAATGGTAAAAGAATTTCTGTTACTAGAAAAAGGTATTGCATTAATCTTTCAGGCTAACCTTTGTCAATATCTTTATATTTTGATGTTAAGGTTTCTGAGCAATATTTTATAACTTGGGTTCCTAAAATTTGAATGGCCAGAATATAATTTGATGTTTTGTTGGATACAAATTAGATGGCCAAGATTGATGAAGGAATGTGTTCTTACTTGAATCTGAAAACCAATGATTTTTTTAATCTCATATAACATCTAGTAATCATTGTTACTGATGATCTATGTTTTATTTGTGTATGATTTGGTATATTATTGAATCTTCCAGTGTTTTGAGATATAATCAATAAAAGAGAACAAGGAAAGTAACCTAATTTTATGCAATTTTTTTTATCAGGGATCCCACTGAGGTTCCCTGGGGTGATTTTGGAGTAGAATATGTCGTTGAATCTTCTGGTGTTTTTACAACGATTGAGAAAGCATCAGCCCACCTAAAGGTATATTCTTCATGTACTAGTTTCTCATATGTAGCTGATTCACCTTTCTTGTATGAAAGTTTTGTTGATTATTTTGTCAATATTCAATAGGGAGGTGCAAAAAAAGTGGTAATATCAGCTCCATCTGCTGATGCTCCTATGTTTGTGATCGGTGTGAATGAGAAGACATATGAATCAGGCATGAGTATTGTCTCAAATGCAAGTTGCACAACCAACTGTCTTGCTCCTCTTGCCAAGGTTTCATACTTAGAAGCATAATTGCTATAAAATCTATATCCTTCCATGCCCAAGGTCTATGGATCAGACATTAATTCTAATGCCCAAGTCAATAATTATTAAATGCACATGGAATTTCAATTTCCCAACTTCTCATTATGCTCTAGATATACCTTTTTTAGGCTGTTAGCGCACATGAATCTCTCTGTGCCTCATAGGATGCCCAGTTTCATGTATCATGGATCATAGATCTCTTATGGGATAAATAACTATTGTCCTTCTTGAAGGTTGTCCATGAGGAGTTTGGCATTGTTGAGGGGCTCATGACTACCGTTCATGCGACCACAGGTTTTTTCCTTTCACTCTAAATTCTAAGATACTGAAAGAGTAAAAAGAGCAGCCCGGTGCATGAAGCTCCGGTTAATGCGGGGTCTTGGGAAGAGTCTACTGTGGGCAACCTTAACTTTGCTTTGCAAGAGGCTATTTCTAAGACTTAAACTCGTGACCTCCAGGTCACACAGCAACAATTTTATCATTGACTAAGGCTCCCCTTCATAAGATACTGAACGCATGCTTAACATTGCACATATTATCATACTATCATACCTTGCATAATACTTTCAGACTGATTTTCTGAGACTGATGTCTTTACAGCGACACAGAAAACTGTTGATGGTCCTTCAATGAAAGATTGGCGTGGGGGGCGTGGTGCTGGACAGAATATCATCCCCAGTTCAACTGGTGCAGCTAAGGTGAGGTCATGGTGACAGTGATCAAGATATTACATTCTTCTGCTTAGTTTTAAATTTGAACTGATTCAGTCCTGGATTAGGCTGTTGGAAAAGTCCTTCCAGACCTAAATGGGAAGCTCACTGGAATGGCTTTCAGGGTTCCTACACCTAATGTTTCTGTTGTAGACTTAACTTGCCGACTTCAAAAAAGTGCATCATACGAGGATGTCAAGGCAGCCATCAAGTGTGCATTTCCTTTTCTTTTTTTTTTAAAAAAAAATTATACTGGAAAGCTTATTACAAATGTATAGTTGTTGAAATTTGACCCTTGGTTTTAGCCTATTTTTTCCCCTGAAGTTCCAATTATGCCACTTCAGTTTTTCAAAAGAAATCATCTATCTCATTGAATTCATCCAAAATGTCCAAATTGTATTAGTTCAGCTTCCATGATAGGGGGTTTGAATAAAATTGAGGCAGCCTACTGACTACTGAGCAAGCCCACCATTACAGTTCAGCTCATCTGTTTTATTTTAACTGAAGTATCTGTATGTTAGATTTTTTTTCCTTTTGCCCCTTAAATTTTATATTGTTTACTATGAGCACATTTCAGGTTTGCATCAGAGGGTACCCTGAAAGGCATTCTTGGATACACTGAAGATGATGTCGTCTCAAATGATTTGGTCGGTGACTCGAGGTAAAACTTTCATGTACAACAAAATATCACAACCTTTTCTTAACTTTCATTATACTCATTTTCATTCTCTTTATTTCTGTTACATTTCAGATCTAGTATCTTTGATGCCAAAGCTGGTATTGGCTTAAGTGCTTCTTTCATGAAGCTGGTCTCATGGTATGACAACGAATGGGGCTACAGGTTTCAATCTTCTCCACCTTTCATCTACATTCTCCACAAGCAAAGCAAACCATTTGCATCTTATGTATCATCTCTTTATTCTCTACAGCAACCGAGTGCTTGACCTCATCAAACACATGGCTCTGGTGAGTGCTCGCCATTGAATTGCGCCTGAAAACCTACCTAACGACATGCTGCTTCCTATGGATTGGAGGCTTTCTAGTGCATGGAAAACCGATTTTGATGTGGTTGGCTGTTTTACTTGTTATTTTTAGTTGAATAAATGTAGCATGGGAACCTCATTTTGACATTGCTACGATTTACATAACAATTGTTATGCCAATTGCCGTGGAGGTTAAGATCGCTATGGGCAATTGGGAATATACGATGTAATTACTTATTATGGTTGCCAATAATCAAGGGTAGCAACAGCTGAATTTGGAGACATGAACATTGTATTACATTCAATGGGATTATTCATTGTAACAATGTATACAGGAGCTGTATTTGTTTTTTTTTTTAAATGTAGAACCAATCTGAGACTAAATTTGCAATATGTAATAAAATGATACGAAATCCATCACACCAAATTGTCTCATTAATTTTGAGTTAAACATAGATAGTAGATATTGTTTATATTTTATTTGTTATATGAGCTAAATTATAGATCAAAATATGACCATGCTCTTTGTTAGATAACAGAGAAGTTGCCCATTGAAATCTAGAGATTAAGAAAGCATCAGACTTGCTCGATTCAGCTTTGGGTTTTTACATACTTTTAAGGTTTGAATTCAGATTCAAATTGCATACATCTAGAAGCAATTGAGAGATTTTGATAATGTAATTTTTTAAACATTATATATTAAAATTTAGTTGAATGTAAAAATAAAATTAGTTGAGCTATGTTTTTTTTTTTTCAAATGAAAAGGATAATTAAAAGATATCGGAAATAAGATTAACTAAAATTATCATTTATCATATTTAGGTGGATTTAAGCAGAGCGGCGCTAATTATTATTTTCTGAATCATTTAATATTTGAACCCGACGACGCATAATCATGTTTTCTGCGTCCACCTCGTAATTTACTTGAACGGCCGGTTGGATCGTTTCGTTGATCGGGGTCCGTATTTTTTTATCTTCCCTAGGCGACGAGCTTCAGAACCCTAACCTTTTCTGCTTCCGCCATAGCTCCGTTCGCTGCTCGATCGGAGGTGCATCGAGTAAAACTGACCTCTACAGGGCAAGGGCTGTGATCGCGCAGGGCGAGCGGCGATGGGGAAGAAGAAGAAGCGACCTTCGAAGGTGTGGTGCTACTACTGCGACAGGGAGTTCGACGACGAGAAGATCCTCGTCCAGCACCAGAAAGCCAAGCACTTCAAGTGCCATGTATGCCAAAAAAAGCTATCCACCGCTGGAGGCATGGCCATCCACGTCCTCCAGGTCCATAAGGAGACTGTGACCAAGTATGTATCCATCCTATACCAATCCCCAAACTTGAAGTTGATTGTATTCTTTGGGTATGCACTTCCGGATTAGGTTTATGTATTCTTTTTTACGATCGATGATCACTGAAATTTTTCCTTGTTCGTGGGGTAGATCAAATACCTTCATTTATATTGGTAGTGTGGATGATGGTCGACGGATGTACCTGTTGGTCCTTTTTGCGATACAAGAAGTCTTGTTCCTGATTGATCATGGAAAATATTGACAGTATTTTTTTTTTCTGACCAAATGTATTCAAGTTAGTCTTTTACATTCTCATGAAAAACCATTTCCTAACGGTTCATGCTTGCCTTGAGGTTTCTAGTGTAGTCATTTGTTAGTGGCATTTCCTAACGGTTCATGTTTTACATTCTCACTTTGTATAATACAATTGACAATGACCATTTATGCCACTTCCTACATGGCTTAACATTTGCTCCCCTTGTTTTTTGTTGCGGTCTTTTGTTAGTTTAATCATGGTCTCTCTTTCATCTTGCATGTTTTTCTGATATCATTTGCTTTAATCTAGGGTTCCTAATGCTAAGGCTGACAGAGATTCAACAGACATTGAGATTTATGGTATGCAAGGAATTCCTCCTGATATCTTAGCAGCTCATTACGGGGAAGGTAAAATTTTTTATGGCTTCCTTTTCAGCTTATCTATGCTTGGCCCAAATAATTGAAACTTTTTTGTTGTTGTCATTATTGATGATGTCTTCATTTATCATGCATCGTCTAAATTGTCATTCTATGTCAATACACAGATGTTCATATATTTGTTCAATGATACTAGAGTTTTTTTGGCTATATTAGATCATTCTCTCTCCCTCTTTCAATTTAAGATTTTTACTGCTATATCTTGTCTTCAACACACATAAGGATTCTTTTCATAGCTCATACGGTCAATTAATTGTGCATTTAGTTCATTCATTCTTTAACCCAACATCTTACATGGCAATACCTATGCCCAGGCATCATGCTTATGATTATTTCAGTCTAATGTTTAAAAATTGATTGGTTTCTGGTTTATCCCCACTTCTCTCTTCCATTCATTAATACTACTCATCTTGACAAATGGTATTCTGTGCCTTAAGAGAAAGTTCCAACTATTATGGTGCTTTAAGTTTACATTGTGGTCCTGGTAGGCTGAAAAATTCAAAAACCAGTATCATTTTGAAAGTTGGCTGGTTTCATTTTTAACTTTTGGATGTTGTCATAATAACATAAAAGAAATCCTACTCAACATGAATTTAATAATAATAATATGATATAATAAATATCTTTAAAGAACCTAATTTGGCTTAAACATATTGTAATAAAAGGGCAGCCGGTGCACGAAGCCGCCGCCAATGCGGGGTCGCGGGGCAAGAGGTTGTTTCCGAGACTCGACCCGTGACCTTCACATCACACGGCAACAATTTTATTGTTGCGCCAAGTCTCCCGCATTAACATATTGTAATATCATTTAAAAAAATAAAAAGGTTGTGTGAGAAACAAATTAAAAAACTCATAAAAAGAGGTTTATTCGATGATTCAGTGGATATGAAAATTTGAAACTCCAATGCCAAAGATAATGTTTTTGAAAAAATCTTTAGGTTTAGATTTGAGATATTTTCTCTTATTTGAAGGACACCAGCCTGGTTTTTCTCCAAACTAGATCTGACCTGCTAAAAGATCTCTTGGCAGCATGTATTCATATCTCAACTAAAAGTTTATTATGATTCTTAAATGTGCACGTGACATCAATATGCAGAAATCAGAATGGTTTGTTTTAACAATTTATGTTTTTGATTTATTTATGTTGTTGCCTTTTACCGAAGGGCAAGCTTCTTTATATATATTTGATCTGCTGTAATACTGTTACTCGTAATAGAGTTTCGTTCATATACATGCTTATGCAATTGTTCAGAGAATCTCTGTGTTGTAAGCTGTTTCCAACTGCATGCTCAAATTTCACTATGTAAAAGGGAGTTATGCTGATATTATCTTTGTTCATTTCTGGCTTACATGAAATCGCCACTACTTTTATGCTTTCGGAGTGAGATGCCCACCTTTTCACTGCCACCTTAGGCTTCTAGCACATGCCATTTGTTTGTACAAGCATGCACTGGCACTCACAGAGCATGATGTTAAAGCATCTTAAACCCTGTCAATATTGTTTCATTTGTTGGTAATGTGTTTTATGCCTCCTGTGAAATCTGCTAGTATATGGGCCATTGCCAATCATTTTGCACAGTGAATTGGATTCCACTTTGTGTGCACATTTGAAGGATGAGTTGTCAATTAACCTGAGCATTTTTTTGTATTATCTCGATGCATTTATTTTTGCTTGTGGTTTGCTTGATTCAGTTAGTTTTGGTGCAGATGAAGAGACAGTGGCAAAGACAGCTAAAGTGGAAGTTCCATCTACTGGTTTTGTTGGTGGTGCAATTCCTGGTGCACTTGGCATTAGATTTCCTCCCCCACCTGCACATGCCGGCATTCCTCCTGTGTATGTATAGATTACTGCATTGATTATTGGAAGTTTAGTGTTTTTGAGTTTCGAATTTGTGTTTTTGCATGCAGTTTAGCTTTCAAGTTTTGCTGCTTTTGTGGTCTCATGGCTCATGTGCTTCCACGTTTCATTTTTTGTCAGTTATAATCCAGCCCTTCCATTTCAGCGTCCAACATGGCCTATTCCAGCTATTCGTCCAAATCCTTGGTTTCCTTCACAAGTATCTGTTCCAGTTCCCCTACCTGTTGTTGCTACACAGCAGCCCCTATTTCCTATCCAGAGTGCAACAACTCCTTTGGCCTCCACTTCTACCTCTGGACTCCTGACACCTCCTCAAGCTGGTCCACCCACAGCTACACCACCTTTGGTATCTCAACCTTTGTTTCCAATCAATAGTCCAGCTGGTGTACCTGCACAATCATCATCAACAATCTCTTCAGCCTCCCCAACAATGTTGAAAGGTGTAGCTGATGCAAATTCAGGATTGAATACTGCTATAGGAGGTGGCTACGCCGCTCAAAACAATCCAGGTGCAGTAACTTAAAAGGATCTACATCAATGTCATTTGTTGAGATTTACAATGTGATTATAGTTATCTCCCTTCCAAGTTTGATGATTAAATTGTTTATGCAATAATCATCAATGCATTTCTTTGATATATTTTTGCTAAATTGTTGCCACTCTCTTTGGCTTTTTATCAAAACGGTGGCCAATTGTACTGTCTCCCATATAAGCAGCAAAAAATCATCAAATATTTTGTAGAAAGTCCAAATAAATTTCAAATACACTAAAATTTGGCATACAATTCGTCATGCACATGGTCAATCGAGAGGTTTGTGTTCAAATATGTCATAAATACAAAATTAATAACTCAAATTGTACTTTTGCATACAGGTTGAATCAATATTGTTATCTCTAGAGCATCCATAGGTGGCCAACTAAACATTATTTGTTTTTTAATTGAAATTTGATGTTTTTTAAAGATCTAATTTTCTTAAAAATAAAAGTGAATAAGGTTATGTTTTGTTAAAGTTAAGAAAATTTGCATTTCTTGCATAGCATCAAATAATATACTGCCACAACATTTTGCTTTAATGATGTGTTCAGCCATGACACATGGTGGGGCATACAGAGGATGCAAAGTGAATCAATTACAAAGATTTGTTAGAACTCACTAGTGTTTCTTTGTGGTGTTTGCTCTTATCTGTTTTCACCATTGAATCTCTGTTTCTTCAATATTGTTTTCTTCCTGCAGCATTTGCTATTGTTCGAAAGCCCGATGCAATTTGCAACTTATTCTCATGCAGCCTTAGCTTGATGCGACATTTACATATATGTTCCAAGTAAATATTTTTGCATTTTTAGGTGGTGTATCATATGCAAACTCACATATGTATGCTTCTGGTCCAAATACTGGGAACCCTTCAATTGGGCCGCCTCCTGTGATATCAAATAAACCCCCCGCTTCCCATCCTACTACAAATGATGTCTACTTGGCTTGGGATGACGAGGCAATGTCAATGGCAAGTTTCTAACTACTGCTATCAGTTAGTTCGTTGAACATTTTTGTTTGGGCCTTGCTACTAGATGCAGCATTATTCTTTATTAATATATGATTAATATGGAATTGTTGTGCAGGAAGAAAGAAGATTGTCCCTAACAAAGTATCAGGTGCATGATGAAACTAGCCAGGTAAGTTATTACTGGCTTCTGTTATTCATTCTGATTTATGTCAAATCGATTTGCAATTAGGGTGCAGATCCTGAAGGTAGGAACAAAATGAAAGTTTTTTTTAAACTTCTTTGTGCTATATTTCAATGTTCTTATTGTTGGGTTAATCCCATCCCAATTTAAATGGTACGCTCTAATATGTATGAATAAAGCTTTTATGAACTACAGCCCTTTGTAATAAGTTTTCTTACTAGGTAGTGTCAATTTAATTTTGACCTTGGGATGAGGAAGAAAAACATATCTTGATTTCATTTCAATTCTTTGGAGCCTCCAGAGTTTTCAAATACCTTTTCACATTATTTCTTCTGCAAGTAAGTTTTACAAAACTAACAAGCTTGTGCTGCAAATCAACGAGGGGTCTCAACCTAGCACCAGGCCCATGCAAAAATGCGTATGTACCAAGTTCTGATTTAGTTTTTGATTTTGTGTTGTATTTCTTATCGCTATTGGTTTTTAATAAGTGTGGGGCTTGAGTGGGACAACAAGAATTTCTTGTTTACTGTTTTTGATCACATTGGCGACCAGATTTGGTTCAGGTCAGCATTCGTTCAGAAGCAAGTTTGCTACCGCAGTGTTGTTTGATTGTTAAGTTTATAGAATAGCAATAATCTTCTTGATGCTTTCTTCACCTATCTGATTGATTTTTGTGGTTATCCGTTGAGCTAGATGAATTCCATTGATGCTGCCATAGACAGAAGGATATCTGAAAGCCGACTTGCTGGCCATATGACACTCTAAACCTCATGTTATTGTGGGGAGTTAGCGAGATCACTTGGCATTCTCAGAACGGCTCAAATCATGGAGCGACAAGGTGTGTTTTCTATCCAGTGTTAGATGATTAGATTACTTGGAGGCTGATTGGGTTTGTGCCATCAGCAGGCATTCATATGAAGAATTTAGACAGGACCCAGAATATAGATTCCAATTTGATGTCTATAATCTAGAATAGGTTGTTGCTGCAAAGATTGTTAGTGTTGTGAGTTCGAGTTAGGTGTCTATTCTTAAATTTGTTTCGTCATCTTATATAAACCGCAGGTTAGATGATCTTGAAGTGATTTTGGAATGGCTGGTAACTGTGATTGTAATACATTTCTAATCTAAACTTTTATGCGTTTCCGTGATGATCTTGTGGATTATGTGATGCAATTTGTTCATTTTTAAAATCGACACATTATTATATTACTTATAATAAACTGCGTTATTTTGCTTATACAAATTCTGGGTATCAATTGCAGGTCACTTTCGGTCCATTTCTCAATACGAAAATTACTCGACGTCATTCAAATCATTCACATTGTTAGGGGTGCTTGGTTGGATGGAATGAGAGTTGAGAATGGGAAAGAGATTTAAAATGGGTGCTTGGTTTAGGGGATTAGTTGTGGGTCCCACGGATTCATTACCCCAAACATAGGAATGAGTCATTCCCTAGCAAAAGGAGGGGAATGGGAAACCCCCCATTTCCATTTCTCACTTCTATCAATCTCATTCTTATTCTCATTCTCTCATGTGAACCAAGCACCCCCTTAGTATTCGATTTCACTGCTCGTGCAGCAGTTAGATACTTTTGGTCCATTTCTCAATACGAAAAATCCTCGACGCCATTTAATATGGTATAATTTTAAAAAAATTGAGCGGATGGATGTTGGGACTCGTAATTCTATACGTTAACTGAATACATAGCATTCATCGGCGGCAATATAATATTTCCGTATGTTTAAATAGTAGTTGGATTTTTTTCCCGGACAATACTATTTGGCCAGTTATGGTATTTTAGTAATATTATAAATACATATTAATTACATACATACTTACCAAATATATTCTAGCTGGCCGGCCAAAAAAATTTACCGTTTTTTCCCCCTAGAAAAAAGCTTGTCGACGGAGCCGTCAGAATCCTCCCGCAGGATTTGTACTGATTTAATTTCGGCCGTCGACTCGCAAGTATCTTCCGCGTGAAATTCCTGCATTCAAAATACTAAATTTCCTCAAGATAGAGGATCGAGATACCATTACAATGCTCCGTATGCAGCTACTTCACTCTCGATTCTTGAAACCCTGGAGCATCTCCTCTCGCCGGCCTCCTCTCTCGTCGGCCGCCACCGCCGCCCTCGCCGCTGGACCTACCTTAGAAGATGTCGCCGCAAACCACAAAGGTTGTCTTTTTCACTCACTGCGATGTCCTTTGCTACTTTCTCTGAACGACCTTTACATCTTATGCTCCGATTGGAATCTCGGAGGTTAATTGACTCTCCATTTGTTTTACAATACTTCTGCGCTTCTCCTGTTCGATGTTATGCGCGAGTAGGATTCATTTGTAGCTTGTTGGGCTAATACAAGGTGGGAGATGTGGAAAAGGAACATGCTTTTTTGCGCATTGCTTGAATTGTTTTATGACTTATTAGGTTTGGCAAAAGTTGTCTTGAAGAAAGGGAAGACACAGGTCTTTAAAGATGGAAATCCTATGGTTTACAGTGGTGCAGTTGACAGAATCATAGGTCGGCCCCCTCCTAAGACTGGAGATGTTGTTCTCGTTGCTGATGGGTCGGAGAGGACAATTGGTTGGGGTCTATATAATTCGGTGTCTATGTTCTGTGTTAGACTTATGCAGCTGGAAGAAGAGGTGACAAGGTAAGTTTATTTCTTGCAATGTGAGGCAATTGATGTTTGTGCTGCTCTTCATTGTTAAATATTCACAGGGAACCAAGCTATGCACTAAACATGGAGAAGCTGCTTGAAGCAAGACTTTATGATGCTATAAATCTACGTAGGAGCATGGCACTTCCTTCGCCTGATACAAATGCATATCGTCTGGTCAACAGCGAGGGGGATAGGTAGGAGAATGCTAGGCTTATGATGCTTTCAACCAATGTATAAGTGTCAGGATTATTGTTGCGTTGTTCTTCACATGGTGTTGATTACTGAAATTAAAATGTTAGAACTAGTATAAAGTCCAAATTGAATGAACTAGCCTAACCTATTGATTTTTTTAGCTCTCTGAACCTTCCTTGTCTTCTTTATTTGCAAATTACATTTCTCTGCGTACAAATAGTAGCTGAAGTATTTGTTTGGAGTTCTGTTTCTTGATTGTTGGGTTGATGAATGCAGGTTGTCAGGTTTGATTGTGGATGTTTTTGGTGATGTTGCAGTAATAGCCTCATCGGCTGCATGGGTTGAGAAATATAAACAAGAAATTGAGTTCCTTGTTGGCGGAGTTAGAGATGTAAACCATATAAAATGGAGACCTTCTATCGATATACTAAAAGAGGAAGGATTGGAAATCTCTTCTAATGGGGAACATATCTCTTCTTCATGCCCTGGAAGAATAAAGGCAAGTAAAAGATATCTCATTTGCTACTTACACTGGAGATTCAAAGGCTTTTCATGTCATAAAATCTGTATATGTTAATAAACAACTTTCCAATGATGTGGCCTTAAACCCATGTAACAAGAATCTGGATTGGAATCAATTATTCTTCCCATCATAAAGGTTCCCGGTGACATGACGGCAATGTATATACTTATTCATTGTCACATATTCATTCCATTTGTGGGCCTTTTTTTGTCTCGTTGTGTTTGTTCATCTTGATTAGATTGTGCAACTTGTTTACTGTAGGTTCTGGAGAATGGCATATGTTACCTAGTCTCACTAGATGGTCAAAAAACAGGTTTCTATGCTGATCAGCGTGATAGTCGTCTCTTAGTTTCATCAATTTCAAGAGATCGTACAGTGCTTGATGTTTGCTGCTATAGTGGCGGCTTTGCATTGAATGCTGCACTCGGTGGTGCTAGTAATGTTATTGGTAAAATACTGTAAGCTGATATACCATATAATGATAGTTCCTCACTTATTCCCTAATCTGTTCAACAATGTACATTATTGTATGATGTGTTGAAAGTATTTCTTTACTTACACCATAATTCTAGGTTATTTATATGGTTATTTTATTGATATTATTTGCTTACATGTTCTCAAGTGATGCCATAATATAACTTGCACTTATAAACAATGTCATGTATTTGAAAACTGTTTGTTTCCCATAAATGCATATGTGACTGTCTTGATCTTGCCATTTTCAGGAATTGATTCTTCATTGCCAGCCTTAGAACTGGCAAAAGAGAATATCTCTCTTAACAAATTGGATCCAGGAAAAATCTCATTTGTAAGGGAAGATGCAACAGCATTCATGAAAAGTGCTGCTGCCAGAGATGAATCATGGGATATAGTAATTTTAGATCCACCAAAATTAGCACCTAGAAGAAAGGTAACCTTTGTTCTTCTACTACCAAATAACCCTTACATCAAATGCCAAACCAGACCTAATTTCATTTGTAGTACAGCTTTCTAATTTAGTTTGAAGCTTCTTAATTGAGAAATAGTGAGCATTAACCAGATGTTTGACAGTACATCAGCTTGTATAAACTGTGAGAAGCCTGCTGTCTGTGCTTGGATCCGCATGAATATCCAATTAGACTAGTTGGATTGATGGGTCGGTTAGGGAACATCTGATTTCTATTTATGAAAATTCATGTTCTATGGCAATGTATGCCTAAAAAAACTTTTGTTGAAGTATGACTGTTTTCCTTCACTGAAATAATAAATGGCCTCTGTAGAATGATTATCTCTTGTTTGTCCGTCTAAGACTTCAATTTCTGTAGGTACTACAAAGCGCATCTGCCATGTACAGAAATCTAAACTCCTTGGCCATGCAAATCACAAAGAAGGGTGGTTTACTGATGACATGTTCTTGTTCTGGAGCCATGACACAGAGTGGATTGTTCTTGCATATCCTTCAGGTAGGTCACAGCTTCCTTTTATATATATATATATATATATTCACATTCTAACTCTGGAGAGTCTTCGTTCCAATTTTCATCTACGTGATACTACAATGCTTTTCTCATTGAATTCTTACCCGGTTAATAAACTAGATGTATTTTTAAGGTTTTACTCTTGAAAACCCTTTGTTGACTGCCAGCACAAATGCCGAATGCTTAAATATAAGAAAGATTTTAAGATTGTAGACTGTCGTTGACATTTTAGACACTAAAATGTTTAGCCTTCGTGATACTTGTCTGAGGCCAGTTTTGTTCGATCAGTCATTTTTTCTGACTATCATGTTGGCATAGCTATCTAGTTGGTTTGTTAACACAATTAACTATCATGTCGACATAACTGCTGAACATCATAGATATTGTTAAAGAGTAGATACATCTGCAGTACATACATTTACCCACAATTATTTAGTTATTGCTATTTCTAATAGCGATCGACTAAAAGTTAAACTGAAAGAAGTGTTTCCTTTTTGGCAGGGTGCTGCATCTTCCGCTCGACGAAGAATCACAGTTCTGCGGCAAGCTGGTGCATCATGTGACCATCCTATTGATCCCGCCTATCCAGAAGGCGGATACCTCACCAACATCTTGCTTCGGGTGCTCTGAACAAATAGTTTCCCTTGTGCAGACAACTAGAACATGACTTTTGCACAAGTAGATCTTCAGCTCGCTATAAACATTCTGAATGACACCGTGCGATGGTGCTCCAGGTGTTAAGAGTGTAAAAAAATTATGGAATAGTTGAATTGTTGTGGTCCATGTCTAAGAAGAAATGTAAGCATATGCATATACTAAGGATCGTATTTGCAAGATAAAATATCTTTTTTACGTATTGGCTTGCCTAGCGAATCCACCCCGCCTCTTACCATTGCACCAAAGCTTTGGTGTGCTTTGATCTTCAATTTGCATCTAGTATTAATGATCATAAGTGGAAATCAATTTCCACCAAACATATATATCTTCGAAGAAAAAACTCCTCCCATCTTTTAATCACTTGACAAATAGTTAGAGGTTAAAAGTTGACTTTGTGATTTACCTTCCTTCCTATAAAGTTAACTTCATAATTTACCTTCCTTCATATAACTTGGAAATAAATTATGAGGAGCATTTAAAATGAATATAATCACCAACAAAACAATAATTGAGAGTAAAAAAATTTCAGATGATTAAAAACGGTGAATGATACTGTCTAGGAGGTCAATCATGGCACCAAATTAACAAGAATACATACATTTTTATACATTCAGTTTACCAATTTCTTAAAATTTAAATTATAATTTAAAAAACATAAAATTTAACCAAAACCAAACATTTTAAGTTAAAACCAAATTAAAAATTTAGATTCAGCTTCAATTTAGTAGGATTTAAACTAAAAGTTTAATTAAAAATTACAAAATAAAGACATACCACTAATAAACTACTAAATAATACATCATTAGATTAGCATCTATTATTAAAATTTCTACTGATAATTTTAAATCTTAAAAAAATATAAATAATAATCAAATGATATTGGAATTGAGACATTTAATAACATCAAATAGAACATTAAAAAGGCAAACAAACTTTCCAACATAATTCACTCCATCTTGCAGCTAAACTCGCACCCCAAAGCCTCATTATGCCCGAGTAAATTAAATTCGCAAGTAAAGCTCGTTGTAACTTCTTCAACCAGTATCTACCCTTCAACCAGTATCTATTGATGCAAAAGGTGGAGACGGCCACCCCAGCCGCCCCCCGAGCCCTGCCCACGGGTGATTCGGGAGGAGGTAAATCCACGGTG
>JBBMJZ010031645.1:0-10143 GCA_037833815.1 Zingiber zerumbet
ATCATTCCATTCCTTTATTTTTAAATCCACCAACCAAACATATAGTTTATATATAGACACTAAATAATGACTATATTTATGTTGATATAAACTATATATATATATATATAGTTTATATATAGTTTTGATATGTCGTACATTCTTTCAGCACCTTAAAGTTTTTTTAATGCTTAATAATACTATTACTATAAGTTAGAAAAAAAAACTGATATATCACATTCAATGTGTTTTAGCCATTACCATCAATTCTAATAACTATTTTGCAATACTTTAAGTACAAGTGGCAGAGCATCAACCAACTTGCGCGTAATCTGCCATATGTTTGTTTCACAGTTCACAACCTACTAATAATAATAATAATTATAATTATTATTATTATTATTATTTAAATAAGAGAATCTGAATGGTTAAGGGCCAGCTTTGTGGGTCCCACTCATCCGATTGATGGGATTGGTTGGACTGATTTTAATATCTAGTGGACATAATGCAACCACCAAATCTTAACCGTGCATATCTTGCAATATTTCCTAACAAACATCTAACACAAATGATACAAATCTCTTAGATAATTAAGATATTTTTCTAATAAAAAAATTAAAATTTTTATTTAAAAAAAAGATATGTGACGAATTAGTCACTTTACTTGGAAACAAAGATACTGACTAAATTTGCTTGCCTTCGATTCATTTGTTACAACTCTCTTGTTTAAAAGTTTTGATGGATATTTGTTACAACTCTCTTATTTAAAAGGTTTGATGGATAAGTTAGTTCATACCTCCTATTCTCGGTCTTCTATTTGGAGACGCAAAAGAAAGTTACACTACATCTTCTCACCTGACTCACATTCATTGCCTCTTCAACAATGTACTGTAACATGCTATCTCGCAACGGCCCTCCCCTTTAACAATTTTGCTACAGCATTTTATCTTGTCCCTAAAAGGATAATCAAAGATGCTCATATCTTATGCTAAGACAATGCCTCTCATAATTTATTCCATTTCATCAAGTATGGAACCGTCTGAAGGGACTGTTAAAATGACAACTTCACCTTTACTTAGAAAGATGCTCATATCTTGTTGTTATAAATAATGTATTTATTTAAAAAAAAAAAACCTTAAACCATATCATTATAGTTGTCTTGATTCCTTCTCTTTAGTAATGCCATTCTAGCACTTTTATTTCAATCTTTAATATTGTTATAAAAATATATTTACAAAAAATGACCTTCGAATTTATTGTATCAATAGACCTCTATTATATATAAAAAAAATGAAGTAAAAATCTTAGACCTTCAAATATTGTTATTACAATCATCAAATGGACTTTTTTTTATTTATCATTAAAATAATAATATATCCGGTCTCAATTAGGATTTATAATTATTACAATATGAATATTTCAACTTTAGTCCATACTAATAACATTTTGTATTATAATAGCTATGAACTGTTAAAACATGAACATTTTATTTTTAATTAATATTATATTATACCAACTATGAATTATAATTATTATAATATAAGCATCAACATTATAATATAACAGCTATAATTTATAATTATTACAATATATACTCACAGTACATATCAACATTATATTATAACAATTAAATCCTCGTAATTGTTACAAAACTATAGTTGTATTAACTATAAATTATAATTGTTACACTAATAACTATAATCATGTTTTTTTTTATGTTATACATATTTTGATAATCTCAACTTGACCCTATAAAAAGTTTTCACTAGTTATCAGACTAAATCAAAAAGTCATTGTCTAGAAATTTTTTTCGACTTTTTACCATCACACTCTACAATAAATTTAAAAATAAAAATAATTTTATTAATTGAAAATGAGATGAGAATTATGGGTGCAAATGAATTGAGCCGACTTGCAAGCTTTTCGAGCCGACTTAAAAAACACTTGATTTATATTCGACATTATCGAATTCGAGCCGAACTCGAACATGTTCAAACTTTTTTTTCAATCAAACTCGAGTCTAAAACATATTATTCGATAGTTCGCGAGCCGTTCACAAGGCTTAATATTTTATTAATATAAATTAAATATATATTAAATAAATAAATTTCAAGACTTTCGAGTAGTTATTTTCAAACAATAATTTAAATAGTTCATGAATACATACGAATCTTTCAAACAAAACTTGAACTCAAGCCCTATTTCGAATCGTGCTCAAATAAAAAATTTTAAAATTTCTGAGCTTTGAATCTAGTTCGAACTCGAATATACCTATTTCGAGCCGAATTTGAGCTTTAGATTTTTGTGTATATTCGGTCCGATTCAATTCGTTTACCCTCCTAGTAAGAATGCTATTTTAATGATAAATAAAAAAAATATTTTTTTTAATGTTGCATAAAAGAGAGCCCTTTTTAATTTTTAGTTTATATATATAACGGAACTTGTAAGCACAACGCAACTTGTAAGCACAGGCCGGTTTACTAGTCAACCCACCATCTTTGACGACTATCCAAGTCAACGTCTTCATCCCCTTCCGCGAAGCAACCATACGTATCGCACATTCACACTTCCAATTAACTACGTCCTCCACCTCCATAAGAACCACAACGCACTCTCCTCTTCCCCATCTCCATGGCTTCATCCATCCACAGCAGCTACGGCAAGTCGTCGCGGCCGCCGGCCTTGGCCTTCTCCTCGCCCTTCGCCACCTCCTTCACCGAGCTGCTCACCGGAAGTGATGATCAGGAGCCTCTGCGGCTTGGGATGAGCCAGGAGCCAGCAGGTGGTGTGGCCAAGTTCAAGTCTGCTCCGCCTCCCTCCCTCCCCCTCTCTCCTCCTCCCCTCTCCCCTTCCTTCTTCTCCTTCCCCGCCGGCCTCAGCCTCACAGAGCTCCTGGACTCCCCTGTCCTCCTCTCCTCCTCCTCCTCAGTAAGTCAACCAAGCAAGCTCAATTGCTCGATCGAATCTATTTAACTTATCGAAACTAATTCACGGGATCTGTATCGATCGATAGATCTTGCCTTCTCCCACCACTGGATCTTTACCTGCACAACAACTCAGCTGGGGCTTCCCCGGAGCAAAAGATGAAAACAGAGCCTTCTCCGACTTCTCCTTCCAAAGTCAACTACAACTGCCAAACTCCACAGAGGTAATTCTTCTTGTTCTTGATCTATAACTTCGATTTTTCTTTTCTCGATCTGATCCTTTAGAACCGATCACAGCAAGGAAATTCTCAGGCACAGAGAGAGAAGAGATCAGATGATGATGGATTCAACTGGAGGAAGTACGGGCAGAAGCAAGTGAGAGGGAGCGAGAACCCGCGGAGCTACTACAAGTGCACTCACCCTAATTGCCCCATGAAGAAGAAGGTGGAGCGGTCGCCGGCGGACGGGCAGATCACTGAGATTGTGTACAAGGGCAGCCACAACCACCCAAAGCCTCAGCCCGCTAGGAGGAACTCAGCTTCCTCTCAGGGGAACACTCATGCTGCTTTGCCCTCTGAAGCAGGCACACTGCCTACTGATTCAGCTCTCACGCCGGAGAACTCATCGGTCTCGTTTGGTGATGACGACGCCGATACCGTGCATAGAAGCAACACCGATGCAGAAGAATTCGATGAAGATGAATGTGAAGCAAAGCGCCGGTGAGCTTAATCATAGCTTTCTTAGAAAGAACTAAATCAAAGAAGCTTGATGTGGAAAGAACTAAATTTATGCAGCAAGAAGGAAGGTGATGGTGAAGAATTATCAACCACCGGAAGTAAGACAATCAGGGAGCCCAGAGTTGTTGTGCAAACTCCTAGCGACGTCGATATCCTTGTCGACGGATATAGGTGGAGAAAATATGGGCAGAAGGTGGTGAAAGGAAATCCAAACCCAAGGTGAGAAAGAACTTCCAAGTCTTTGTTGTGGTCCATCATGTAGATAGGTGGTTAGTCAATTAGATTCTAATATATCTATTGACAGGAGCTACTACAAATGCACAACGACGGGTTGCCCAGTTAGGAAGCATGTGGAGAGGGCATCTGCCGACCCGAGATCGGTGATCACAACCTACGAAGGAAAGCACACCCACGAAGTGCCTACAGGCAGAGGAAGCAGCACCGGGCATGCGATCAGCAGACCTCAACCTCATGAAGCTAAATCCAACTTGCTGCAACCTTACCCGGTGATGGCTGCTCGCTCTAATCTCCGTTCAGTTAACAATCCATACAATCAAATGTTGCAGAATTCGGTCGACTACGGAGTCCCCACGCTACAAATGTTACAGCATTAGAGAATCCAAGTAGCCATAAGCTCTTGGTATCTCCGTTGTTGTGTCGAGATTAGCTGACTGGTGTTTGCATTTGTTCTGTAAGAAATAGCAGTATGTTATTAGCAAGAACTAAACAAAGATCACTTGTGAGTCATTAACAAACAGAGAATACCAGCTCTGTATGAAATCTAAATGCATATGATCAGAATCTTTCAGAAGTCAAAGATTGAAGGATGTAGGATTCTGCTCCACTTGTCTACGATTTGGTCAGTCATCTTGTCCGCTTTGTTGACTCCATGAGAAGCTTCTGCATGGTGTCAACACCATGAGGGAGGTCCTTTGATGGCTTGCTTCTTTGGATGGTTGTATTGACTCAGCTTGTGTAGCTATAAATAGATTGGAAGACAGCAGTGGTTTAGGTGGCCTGCATCACCTTCAAACTTTAATTGTCTTCAATGGTGAAACTAATAAGGGTAAAAATTAAAAGGGCATCCTTGTTTTTATTGAAATTGTCAAGGGAACACGTCTTTTTCATTTATTATCAAAAAGACACCCCATTCTGCCTTTATCTATTTTATTTTCTGAAACAGTCCTTATTTTTGGCGCTATTATAATAGCTACCGATTGATAACTACTACGTAATTATAGTAGCTAAGTGACACAATTATAGCAACTATGAATTCGTAGCTACTATAACTATACAATTGTAGCAATATAATTTTGACCAATGCTATTAGTGTTGATAGAGTCAAAGTGCTACTATAACATAATATTAACTTGTGTTAATCATAAATGAAGGGCTCATATTGTAACATTTATGAACTATAACTGCTTTATTTATGTTAATTAGAGTTAAAGTGTTCATATTATAGCAGCTATGAACCTATAGCTATTACAACATCGCCAAAAACAAGGGCAGATTTGAAAAATAAAATATATTGACGCTAAATGGGATGCCCTTTTAATATTAAATGAAAAAGAATACTCCTTTGAGGACTCCAATAAAATGAAACACTGGGATGCTCTTTTAATATTAAATGAAAAAATAATACTCCTTTGAGGACTCCAATACAATGAAACACCCTTTTGATTGTTACTCAGGTAATAATTATTGTTGTGTTAATCACTTCTTAACCAAGCATTGAGTAAAATTACATCAACTAAAGAAGCAAAATGTGATTTCGCTCACCTCAAGCATCCCTCATCGCCGGCCCCATAGTGAGATGAATGGAGGTAAATCATTGTACTGAGTGGCCTCCTAGGTGAAAGGACATTTAATCCTCAGGGAATGAACCCAGCAAAAATCGACCATTGTCAAATGAAGCAACTCTATCACCCGAGTACCCACTTGGCTACACCCGGCCAAAAAAAAAAATTACATCAACTAATGAATATAGACTCCATTTCAAGGCATTATAAACTATTGAAAGAAACACCAATTAGCAAATGCTTGCAAGTGAGACGGGAAAAGGGAAAAGGGAAAAGGAAGAAGATAATTAAAGATAGCCATCATACCCAATAAAGCATTTCACTAACATCAGACTTCTCACATAAAATATGGCTCCCCTGCACACCAAAGACAGGGAAGACGACTTTATTTATATTGCAATTAGTTAGCAGATCAATTGAAAGAATGCAGGAGCTTTTATAAGGCCTGGTCAGGTCATTCCCACCAAAAACTTATCAAATTACCAAAGCAATAGGGTTTGGGGATAAATGAACAACAATGAACATGTTTATCAAGTGTGAACACTAACTTACATAGTAAAACAGCTGGGCCAGCATTCACAGTCAAAAATGCCAACCATTAGCACGCCAATAGCTTCGTGAATTAGCATTTTTACGTGCCACTTTCACTTTCAGAAAGAGGCGGTATGCTCTCTCGACTTTATTCATCTGCAACAACTTGCTGTTTAGTTTGCTATAGATGGTCCTTGGAAGACAAAACCCTCTCCGCAGAGATTCCTCTACAACAAGAACAGCATTATCAACCTGCCCAACGTTGCACAGTCCATTAACAATGTACTCATAAACTTCCTTATCAGAATCATAACCATTATCTTGCATCTCCTTCCAGATTTTTAGCACCATCCCAACTTTGCCAAACCTTGAAAGCCTCATAAGAAGAAGTTTGTAAGTTCTCAGAGACAATTTACATCCTGCTTTCCTACACTTGTTATAAATAACCATAGCAGCATGGGGAGGTCCAAAGCTACATAAAGGCTCAATGATGGAAGTGATCATCCCTGTGCTAGGCAAAATTCCACAACACACCATCTCATCAAAAATTTCAAGGGCATCCGCAACTCTCCTCACTTTGAGGAGTGCACAAATCAATATACTGTAGGTATCAATATTTGGTGAGCATTCCTTCTCTATCATGCCTCTATAGTACTCAATGCCTCTGTCTAATTCTCCAAGTGCTATGAAGTTAGAGATCATTGCGTTGTAAGAAATGGTATCTTGGGGACAATCCTTCTCCTTCATCTTCTTGAAGATATCTACAGCTTCATCAATCCGTCCTGCCCGTCCAAATGCCTCAATGATGTGTTTATATGTCACACTATTAGGGCTGAAACCATCTGCTGTCATCATCATCCAGTAGCTCTCTACCTTATCAACCCTACCAAATTTTGCCCATCCACCAATCATCTCATTATATGTTGTACAGTCAAAAGAGATTTCTCCTTTAGTTGTGTGGAACAAAGAATTTGCAACCTTGAAATGAGATCTTCGAAACAAGCATTTTAACAATATATTGAGAGATTCAACATTACGCTCAGCTCCAATCTCGGCCAAATTTTTGAAAAGTTCAACGGCTTTCAAAACTCGGCGAGCCCTAACATAGCTGTCCATTAAAATCTCCAAGGTTTCAGCATTGACTTTAACATCATCATCCTTCATTCGAAGCAAAATTTCATCAACAAAGTCAAAGAATTTCCTCCGGCCAAGGGCCCTCAACATCACATTGTAAGTTTTGGTACACGGTACCACCTTCGGCTGTTGAATTGCCCAGCTGAAGAAGGAGACCATAGCTGCTCCACCTAGGTTTCCCTTGTTTAGCACATCGGAGTAGATGTCGTGGGTCAGGTCGACACTGATGGCTGAGAGTGCAGACTCAAGGGCAGACCTACCTGGTAACTTCTGAAGAAAGACTCCCCTAAGCCTCTCATCAGGAGAGAGAATTTGATCCCGAAGGCTAGTCAATGCGCACTCTTGCATTGGTCTCTCAGTAAAAAGGCGGGGTTTTGGAGGGTCAAGATCAATAGGGAGGAGGTCGGAGAGCTCTTTAAGGACGAATTGCTCGGAGATTGTAGAGTTGCACATAGAAGAAGAGCAAGTTCCATCGGAAGGATCAACAAAGATGAAACGACGAGTAACGAAAGCGATATGGGGCAGAATGTAGCCATTACAATGAAGAGGGCGAGTAGCCCCTAGAATTCGTGGAAACACCATCAGGAAAAGTCATATGGATGATCCAATGGAATTGCAATAGGAATAGGAATGAAAATGGAATGGAATCTAGAGTCAAACGTTGTATTCAATTCCTACGTTTGATTACACTATTGAATCGGAGAGACAGCATTCACTATTATAGAAAAACAAAAAAGAAGGGAAAAAAACGACAACAATTGATGCGGCCGTCTATTGGAATTAAACAATTTGCTCACACAAATACCGCAATTCAACCAGATCAGTATTTGGAAAAAGAAGGAAGAAACCAGAAGAAGGAGCCAGTATAAAAAGAAACTAGAAGAAAAAGACGAGGAAAACTAGAAGAAGAAGATGATGAGGAACCTAATCGGCGGCAGGAGGTGTCCGTCGAAGAGATGCTCGGCAGCGGTAGGACTGGCGGAAGAGATGGCCGGCGGGGGAGGAGCGCGAGCTCTCCTAGGGTTCGACGATCGGTAGAAGATAGGATCGTGGAGTGTGAGTGACAGGCTAGCGGACAGGAAAAGCCGCATTTTTTGTTATTAAAATACCTATAATTTTATTATTTATTTACCATATTGTCAATTGGATAAAAATAAAAAAAGGCGTCTCAATTTTTGGATTCACGAAGGTCGTCACATCTCGTTGTGATTTTGTAAGTGGTGTTTAGTTTATGGATTTAGGAATGAGAGAATAGATTCATTTTTAAATCTTGTATTTGGTTGATGGGAATGAAATTAAGATTTTAAAATGAAATCCAAAAACTTAGGAATGGATGAAACACACCCTCTTCTTTGGGTTTGATAGAATAGGAATATAAATTAAGTTTTAGACAAAAATACCCTTAGTATATTTGTTAAATTTTTCTTTCATTTCATACTCTCTCTCCTTGTTCTCTCTCATCATATTTTCTATCTCCTTTCGAAACTCGGCGTGACCGAGCATGACCTCCCCCATGTCTTGGCCATTTGCATTAATGGCTAGTAGTCACCCGTGATTTACCTCCTCCGTGTTGGCTTAGGGACGGGTTGGCGGGGGCGCTGGGGGCGAGCGAATCGCCCTTTTGCCACATAAGCATCAGACCATTTTATTTTACAACATCTTAAGTAAGAAAAGTAATAGTGAAACGACAGGGTGGTATCATGTAGGTGTTGAAAAAACTTACAACTGAGCCTTGTGCAAAATATCGTCCAAATTGAAGCCAGTAAACCTATAAGATTGAAACTTTTAGTGAGCAAATGTTTTTAGTTGCATTACGTACTCAAGCTTTTACACGAGGAGAAAGCTCAATGCAAGATGTTATCTTGTAGTTCCTCATCCTCGTCTTGAGTTTCAACTTCAATATCAGAAAATGGAAAGCCCACACATAGTAATGCATAACCCTGAAAGCACATTAATGGGATCACAGCACTTGAATGCCTACTACAAATTTTGGTAGTGAAGAATGTAAACCAAGCTCCTGAGAAAGAACAAATGAATCACCTCTAATTTCTAACTTTGTAATATGGCTTATCAACACTAGAATCAAAAGAAGCAGATGGAATACCACAATGACATATGTATTGCCAAAAGCAACACTCCATGAATCAATGAAACAAAGAATATGTTAAGATACTGAGTCACTCAAATTGGCAATAAGGAAAATCATAAAAATATAACCCACCTTATCTTTCAATTCTGCAGATATTCCAAGCGCCTCTGGTTGCCTAATTTGTCCAGATTTTATTCGAATAGCACAGCTAGTACAACAACCTGAACAATATGATAGAATTAGGAGGATTACCTCCTCAAACATTGATTGATGCTGGAGGATCCGAAGATTATTTTCCCTTTTTGTAAAAATTTCTTTTTCTCTGTGAGGGTTATTTTTGTATTTGCCATCTTAGGGTTTTCAATCTATTTAAATCTTTGCTTAGTGGAGAGTTTTTTTGGATGAATAATATTTTTGGTCGTGTCGTTTATTTCCCTTTTCCTTATTTCTTGGTGTTCTTCTGAATCAACGGGGTTTAGAAAATTATTCTTGCATTTGTCTTTGAACAAACAGAAGCAATACAACCCATAGGATGATCGCTATTCTATTTGACGTTAGTTGGTAGTAGAGATTTTAGATCCCATGGATGGTCATCATGGTCGTGACATGCAAGTTCTGGCTGGAAAGCCTCGCATTGTGATCGTAGCACCCAAGACGAGATACTTGAAGATCTATAGAGGCAAGTCGCAAATTTATCCTCGTGTCTAGTGGCGCAAGATCTTAAAAGGTCGTAAATTCCTTTATCTTTATTCAGATTACACTTTTGTAAAATCCAATCACAATCGTGATAACCATGCTCGAGATGAGGTGGAAGGAATTTTTTATTATAAGAAAGATGTGGACGACAAAGTTGAAATAGTCGGTGATCTGGTTTATGGCAATGATGAGGTGGATGAAATTGTCAATGAAGTTGGTGACGGCGTATTGCATATTTCGAACACTGAGAA
>JBBMJZ010031662.1:0-10141 GCA_037833815.1 Zingiber zerumbet
AGAGTGAAAAAGTATGATGAGAGAAAATAAGGAGAGAGGGTGTGTGATGAGAGAAAATATGTGGTAAGAGAGAAAATAGTAGAGAAATTATGATAAAAGATAATGAAGATAGAGAAAATATGATGAGAGAAAAAGTTTGATGAGAGAATAAGGAGAGAGAAAGTACGATAAGAGAGTATAAGAAGAGAGAAAATATGATGAGAAAGAATAAGGAGAGAGAGAAAGTGATATGAAAGCAAAATTGAATAAATATATTAAGGATATTTTCGTCTAAAATTTAATTCTCATTCTCATTTACATCAAAATCCAAGGGAGGAGGTGAGTTTCATCAATACTTATATTTTTTTAGTTTTATTTCAAAATCTTAATTCCATTCTCATCAACTAAACACAAGATTTGGAAATAAATCTAATTCTCTATTCTCATACCCATGTACCAAACGCAACCTAAGACTTTGACTCTGATTCCCAAGCGTTGTAACTCCAATCCGATCTCCCGAGTGCCATAAAACTCCAATCCAATTTCTCAAACACTATACAACTCTGGCTCTGTTTCCTGAGTGCTACTTTACAAGGTCCAAATACCAAATCCAATGTCCCAGGCTTAACCTAGCCGGTCCATTATCCTTAATCGAAGATTACTTCGGAGTATCATAGATGTTTAAGGATCAGGAACTCAAACGTTCCTCTGATAATCAACACTGCTGTGACTGGCTAGGAATTGAAACTAACTTTTAGGTTCTAGAGTCTTTTACTTTCAGTTTGTTTATCAGGATTTTTGGTCTCTTCGAATGAACACTTTTAGTTTACTAAGTTCTATGTGCTGTAGTTTTGCTCGACTTCACCAATGGCTCTAAAAGAACCTGACATTTAGAAAAGATGTAGAAGCAAGGGGGATCGTATCAGCTGTGGAGAGCTATCAATAAATAATAAATAATTATTGAGTAAGAATCTCTGGCGATAATTGACTGAGAATCCTGCTGATATCACTCCTAATAGGGAAATTTTTCATTCTGTCATTTCGTTTCTTAATCATTAGTATTAAAAGAAAAACTTTAAGATCATCATTCTGCTGGAGAATTCTCAAATACAGATTGACAATCACAACTCACTCTCACTACAGCGCAATGATTGTGTTAGTGTTAATGATGAACTGGATTGCTGCTCCCCTGGCCCTACAAATTCCTGCACATTAATAGGTTGGTGAGAGATTCCATCCCATAATTGTCTGCAGTGGCAGTCGACAGGCACTGACTTCAGCTACGGTCTATTGAATTCGACTATGAATTTTGGATTGTTTAGAACGCTTCATGGGTAAATAATGTATTTGGATCATTTAGCATTTCTAGTTATCCTGGTTACATAGTTCTTAGGTCTTTTTTTTTAAGGTTTCTTTTAATACTGTTATTTAATGTCATCGAGTTGGGTACCTTTTGCCGTGTGAAAAATTACACCCTGGGGTGTGACATTCAAAGTTCATTTTTGTTACATCAAATAAGTTTTTTAATCATATTATGAGTTTTTTTTTTTTCAATTTATATTAGTTAGTTTAACGAAGGAGGGAAATAAATTAGTAGTAAAAAAATGCTCTGGAAAGGCAAAAAAAAATAAAGACAAAGAAGGAGAAAAAGATAGTCTAGTGTATAAAGGTTATGTCAATATGGAGTCTCAGTGAATAATTTTTTATACGTATCTTTATCTTATATTGTGAGAAACTGTTTTTTGTAATTCGAACCCGTGAGATCACAAAATAATTATGTCATGATTTCAAAGGAAGAAGAGAAAGAAACATAGGAAAAGAAAAGGAATTCTTTATCTATCTATCACGACCGGCTAGGCGAGCTCGAGTTCACAATTATGTAGCTAGCCGCTAGCTCGTGGTGTGACTGCAAGGTATTGGGCTCATCGTGAACTCATGGCTGCCAATTTTTTAGGGTTCGAAATTGGAATTTGCAATTGAAGTTTTTTTTGTTAACCTAGGTGGACGTCTTTATAGATCGGCCATCCGTAAATTCGGAAAGTGCAGGGTGTCTACCAACGCCAGTGGCAATTGGAGTTCTTTGTTCTTATAGTTGGAATTGGTTAAGAGATAAGTTCATTTTGCACAATGTAAACAAAAAAAGACAAATTGATGCTCGAGCATGTTATCAAAATAGGCCCTTGATAAGTGATAACGATAAATAAATTTTGTGGGGCCTCACATGCCATTTCCAAACTGTGCAGGAAGAATTTGGAAAATGCCACTGAGGGACAGCTGTTCTTCTCTGAATCCCGAAAAAGAACCGGTGGAGATCGACGCGACGCGAGCAGAGCAGCAGAAAGACAATCTGCAACCCTAAGCAAATCTGTTTCTTCCACCGCGTGATGCAGAAGAAGCCAATCTGGAGGTTACTCTCGCATCAAAGTTTGGTCCTTTGCCTCCCCAGATCTCGCCCTCTTCGCTGAGTTGCTGCAGCGATAGTTTGAACTTTTTTCTCCTGGAGTAGCAGCGACGAGGGGTTCTTCGGATACCGTGACTGGATCTGACCTCGAAAGGTTCGAAAGTGCTTAATCTTTCTTGCTTTGTTTACTTCCCGCATCATTTCCATTTTTTTTTTCTTCCTTTCGTTCGATTGGGCCTTGGTTTGGATTTCGCTACTCTACGACAAAATACTGCCTTTTTCTTTCCCAGATTCTTGCCTTCGTGCCATTCCTTTCGGTGCTAGCCTTTTTTTGAAGTGTTTCTTTCCTAATTTTTTAATTTGGTTATTGGACTTTTGGTTTACGAATTGCCTTCTGATTTCAATAGGTTATGATCTTTCTAGTCTCGAGAAAGTGGTGAAATGACTTGGATTTGGTCCAAGATTGGGGAAGGAGAATGCCTGTCTCCTATAGATCAATAAGAGCTCCTGATCTCATCTCTGAGGCCAAGAACCAATCTTCGCATAATCTCAGTACCTTTGTGAAAGATTCACTGCCAGTTGCATCATCGGAGTCCTCACCGGCACCATCTTCACCGGGCAGTAGGATAAGCCCAGTACTCCTCTTCATCATAGTCATTGTTGCTCTTGTAGTCTTCATTGCTGGTCTTCTCCACCTCCTGTTGAAATTCGTCATCAAGAAGCACTCTTTTCCCAGCTCCTTCCAGCACTCGAGCGGGCAACCAGACGCCACAGAAGTCGCTGGATCTGATGCACTCCAACGGCAGCTTCGGCAACTCTTCCACCTCCATGACTCAGGCCTTGACCAGACTTACATTGATGCACTGCCAGTCTTTTTCTACAGGGAGATCATTGGCTCCAAGGAGCCATTTGATTGTGCCGTCTGCCTCTGTGAATTTGCTCAGGAAGACAAGCTCAGGCTTTTGCCGATGTGTGGCCATGCTTTCCACATCAATTGCATAGACACATGGCTACTTTCTAATTCTACTTGCCCTCTATGCCGAGGGGCACTCTTCGTGCCCGGCCTCCCAATTGAAAATCCAATTTTCGATTTTGAGTTGCCAGGGGAAGAGGATGAATTTCCACAAGAATCAGAAGCCCCTGAAACTAACATGGAAAAGAGAGTGTTTTCAGTGAGGCTAGGAAAATTCAAGAACTTTGGCACTAGAGGTGTTGTTGATGGTGGCAGCGGCATTGCTGTTGGCATTGTAGGAAGGGAGGAAGGAGAGACTAGCAATAATGCTACAAGGAGGTGCTTTTCCATGGGCTCTTATCAATATGTTGTTGCTGCGACGAATCTCCAAGTTTCTTTAAACAGTGTTCATGTCGCAAATGGCTACGTAAAGGGAACAAGGCGACTGAATGAGAATCATACAAACATCATGAAGGTTTTAGAGAGGAATAAACTGGGTTTAGGAAGTAGAGGTGAGAGTTTCTCAGAGTCAAAAATCTGGCAGTGGACTAACAATAAAGGAAAACTCCCAGTGTCTTTGGATAGTAGTTCGCCTGGTGGGTACTTGTCATGGATTAGAAGTAGTAGGGATACATGAACTGCATATCTCTGTTATATTTCTTTCTGTTGGCTAATTTAGTTGATGTGCCAAATCCATATCAGATGCTGGCTTTTGATTTCAATCCTTTTGTTTTGAATGTGGTTTCACTAATTCTCAAGAGAAGAAAGTATGCCTTTGTTCCTTCAGATTCTCTGTGACAACTAATTGATGAATCATCTTACATCATACTTGGTCATAGACTATGCTTCATTAGATTATTAAAAGGGTTAACTCAAATTGTCAAGGCATGCTAAACCTGATTATGATTCATTTAGTGGACTCTAAATACTTATGATATGGATAATTTGATTTGATAAAAAGAACAAAGATTATGATCAAGATGGACAACAATCAGTAACAGTGGCAAAGCAACCTTATTAGGGCAAATGTTCAACACAAACGAGCCATTGAGGTCTTATGCACTCGGTAGCATGCAGTCCAAACATATAATGATCCCCACGCATTGTACTACAAGTATTATTACACACGTACAACACAGATCAACTCATCGACACTAATCATGACTGAATACGATCGTATTTCCTAGTGGAAGAAAATGCTTTCCACACAATCCAGCCATTCATCCAACTGCACATCTTGCTGTTGCAGTTGCTGACGATTTGTAAAGAGGCTGTTGGGATAATAGTTGCAGCCCTCATTGCTAATGTCGTCCTCAGAATGGGTGCCAGCGTCTGATGGTCCAACAGGGTGGTCGCTTTCTGGGAGCAAGGGCTCCTCCACAGGGAGATGAGGCTCTCCGATGGCTGTCGCCGGTGCATGTGCGCCACTTCCCGTGCTCAGAAGGTCGTCCAATTTCTTCTGGGAATTCAGGGCCATCGGATCAGCACCCAATGCTGCCTGATCATCTGGCAATAGCACGGTGACTCCAGATGCCCCTTGCTGATCATTTGCTTGCAACTTTTCCAGTAGAAAGCTCACCTGCAAGTTATGTCAGATGAATAATGTCCATATGTTATCAAACTTCCTTTTTGGTAGTTCGACTAATTATTGGAAGCATAATTAACTGAATTGAAGTAGACTTTTGACAATTTGAATTGAGAGGCTTTGGAGCACATCCACTTGCCGGTCCCTTACATAGAGGTGATATTTCAACAAGATTGATGGGAGTCCCGTTAAATAGATCTAAAAGTCATCCTAAATCCAAAGCAAGATAGAGCTCTGCTCAATCAAGCAATGAGGAAAAGATGGGTTTTTTTTTTTTTGTTTGCCTAGTGTCCAGATCAGCAGTTGGAATGTCGTTTTAGACAAAAATCGAGCACCAATGATTTTTGTCTCTAACTGATGAACAACAGTGGTGAAGCTAGAATCAGACCATCAATAATAGATCCAAGGATTCCTCTTAGGGTGAAAAAGACATTCAGCTAACATGACTCATTAAATAAAGAAGAACGAAGTGCCAGCCATGCCTTTTGGGTTATTAATTCAGTAATATGACAAGTCTGGCTGTTTTTTATTTTCAAATACAGTGTCAACAGAATAAATTATTATCACTAGATGATAAGTTCTGACCTTGACTAAATCCTAGATTTTTTAGTAACCTAATATGGTGATGAGTCCTACTGTTTCTAAATTTCATGTGTTGCCGTGTATATACAGCACGTTGAGCGGAGCAACCAATCAGCTGACGAGGTATCCACTTGCGACCTACTAAAAAAGATAAAACTTGCGACCTACTAAAAAAGATAAAACACTATCTAAGTTGACAAAAATAAGGCTATTACGGTCATTTTACAGCCACTGTGGATGGTGATGAATATGCCTAAAAGACCAGATGATACAAGCCGTAGTTCTTCTAAACACAAAACTAACCCAACAAACGAAAGATGGATGATTTGATTTGTGATCACTATAGTGGTTTGACCTTGTCTCATGAATTTACCAAAAAAATTAACAATCTAAGTAAACATGTTAACAAGTTGTAAATTACAAGCTGAATGAACTGAAACAGATACGAGAGAGAGAGAGAGAGGAATAATTCACCTGACAACGCAAGCGTTCGTTGTCCTTGCGAACGGCATCATGGTCTAGGACGAGCGCATCATAAGAGGCCTTCAGACAATCGTAGTCATTCTCCACCTGCTTGTTCTTCCACCGGGCACGACGGTTCTGGAACCACACCGCCACCTGCCTCGGTTGTAGCCCTAATTTCTTAGCAAGCTCGCTCTTGCGCTCCGGCTCCAGCTTGTTCTCCTCCTCAAAGCTCCGCTCCAACATGCATATCTATTTGTTAATTCAAAACTATATTACTCTCGATCGGTGTTCAAGCAAAACTAATTTTTATAGCCTAATTTGAACTTTGAAGTAAAAGTAATTAATTCCGCCATATCTTCGCAATCAGACATCCAAAACAATTTCCCAGTCTCATAAAAAATATATTTTTGTACAAAAAAATCACTTGCTCCATTCAATTTCAGAAAAGAAGACCCTATAGTTTGTATTCAGTTCCAATTTGATATAAATGAATGCAGACAGCTTTGTTTCAGATTGTGAAAAACTCATACTAATAGAACCACTTCAATTAATTGAAATTTCAGAGGTGGGGACAAGCAAAGCCCTATAGTATTTCTTTTACATTTTTTTCTCTTTCACAAATTAAATAACATTGAAAGCTCGAGTAAACAAGGAAAATCAGCAACGAATTTCAAACAATTAAGGTTTATTATATAATTTTATTTGAAAGAAATTAACTTTCTACTTTCTATATGGTAACAAGGAACTAAGCTCCAAGCAACTTTACTACCAGCAAAAATAACGTTTTTCTAGTTTCTTGTTTAGTCGGCAAACAATGTCTCGACTATTTTGTCCTCTTCCTCTCTATCGATGGCTAAATGACAACGGAAACCAGAAAAACTTTTGGTGCAAAGTACATAAAGCAGATTCAGGAATGCAAAGATATATAATCATGGGCCGCCACATGTTGGGCCCACAGTGACTACCAATGACAAGGCAGTTAGGTACAATGATACAGGTTTTGTTTGCTTCATTCATACCTGCTCCGAAGTGAGGCGGCGCTTCTTCTCCGGCAGGAGCTCCTCGTAATACTCCTCGTAGATCTCGTCCTGCGACGTGAAAAACCGTGGTCTCTTGCTGGCATCGTGCCCTGCGCCCATCACCACCGATTTCACCCCTTGTGATTCCAACATAATACGCTGATAAACCATAAATTGGAACCCCAATCCAAAAATCAACAAGAGGTCATAACCAGTACCTGAAAAGACCAAGCTCGGGCTGCTCAAGAAGATCAAGCGGCCGCGGGAGGTGGAAGAGGAAGACGAATCGAAGATCAGACGGCGGGAACTCATTTTCTTACCTTGAATCGGGAGCGATCGGCCGTCTATTTACACTTCTCCCTCAGTTCTCGATCTATCGGCGATCGAACGAAAGGGGATCTAGATCGATTTAGAAGAAGAAGGAGAAGAAGGCGATCAAGCAGATGGTCTTATGACGGAAGAAGCTGGTACTCCACAGAAGACGCGTCGAAGTCTTAATCGGATAGAGAGAAAACCCCATCAACAACTAGGGCTTTGCAAGACGCTCGCAAGCACAACGACGAAGAAAGAAACGAGACTTCACCACCACTTCCTTCCGGCGGAGACCCGCCGGAGAACGACTCAGTTCCCGGAGAAAGAGGGTGAGCACGATGGATCTGGAAGGAGTGAGATTTACAGGAGGCTTCACCGCCGGATCTGGAGATTTCGGCGAGATTTCTGCGAAATTGAGGCTTATTTTGCCCTCTCTCTGTAAAAGAGTTCGGGCTGAGAAAGGGGCGGGTTTTTTTATACAGAGGAAGTTGGAAGCGCTACGACGGAATTGCACGCGAGTGCGCGCGCTATACGGCGTCACCGTAACGCCGTTAATCTGTGATAACGACGACATGTCAGGGAGAATAACGGCGGAGTTGGAGAGACGGCGCCGTCTGCCGTCGGGATTGAGAATCGGAACGGCTTATGAATAACGGGGCCGATACGTAAAACTATATATCGCAACGAAACTTCTTTTGTAACAGTTCGAGAGATCGTGCGAGGCGACAATGAAATCTGGCACGACCAATAGGATCGGACTTTGTGACGCGATGTGAAATCATTTGAAATTAATCAAATGGAAATCCCACCAAGAAAGCCTTCCTCATCGAGTTAAATGGATCTTAAATGGACACTTCATCCTATAATATGTTTTATTTTAATATTTATATAGCAGCTACGGCAAATTAAAATAACATATATAGCTACAAAAATAAATATTACAATATTGTGTGTTACAATTAATTGCTATAATATATAATAAATATAAAATAATTATTATAATAGGTAACAGTTAATATAACATTAGTTCTATGTTATAGTAGCTAAGTAGCCGCTATAATTTATATAGCAGCTATTTTATCGTTGTCATAATTATTTTAAAATAATTTAATCATTTATATCAATTTAAAATAATTTTAATACTATTTAAATAATATAATAATATTTATGACTTAAATTTTAGAGTTTAAAATTCAACAACTATGCAGAATTACTTAAAGATAGTTATTACAGTTGATTTTAATGAAGTTTAAGTAATTTAAACCAATAAAGAGTATTTTAATAAATAGTAAATTTTTACATATAGTCATTTTAATTAAAATTAAATAGTCATTTTTTTAATAAATAGTCAAACGTGGAACGTCCTTTTTAATTTTTACTCAAATTCTATTATGTCCATTATATTTATGTGTATTAGGACGAGCCAAAGAAGTTGCAAAGAATCTTCTTTTCACTGAAGTAAACAAAAGGAATATGGGTGTCAATTCACTGTTTTGTGGACATTCTTCCTCCAAATTCTTTCTCACTCAGTCTTTCAAAGTGAACATTTATTCTCGGATTTTTGGATTACTTTATACCTTTCTTTTGCTCTAGTATAGATTTGCAATGTTCTTTTTTTTTAAAAAAAAACTATTATGCAATCATGAAAAAGATAATTATTTTATCTAACATTTTTAATGGGAAAATTTTAACAACAAATTCAATACCTTAAGTAAGTTTCTTGAACGATGAAACTCATATATATATATGGGTGTCACATTCTTGACATTTCATTGGCCATCACAAACAAATTAAAATTCTTTTTTTATTATTATTTTTTAAAAATATAATGAATCTCAAGTCAACAGTAGGAGGTTTTTTCCCCTTTAGTTACTTGTTAAACAAATATCCTGTTAATTAATTGTGGATATATTAGTTTATTAACTGTCTTAATTAAGCTAATTTTGTCACATTATTTTTAACAAATCCAATGATTAATTTTTCTGTATTTGCAGTGTTCATTTTTTTTCTTAAAAAAAGGATTAGTTTGCAAAGCTTTAATAAAATAATTAAACCAATTTGGCGTTGGATCTAGCGCAACTATGTCAGAATATTCACAAAATCTTTTGTTGTATTTGATTTATAGTTGGATAGATTATCACAACTACGCATGCTCTCTCTTTGTCTATATCTGTGCCCCGGGCCATCATGTAACCATAAGATATTTAGATTGTAGTTATTCTAGTAGTTTGATCTCTGGTTATAATAAATTTATAGAATTATTTTTTAAAGAGGACATGTAACTAATGGATGATGAATTTTTTGACTGTTCGCTATAAGTACTTTTTAATTTATTTTGATGAATAATGAAAAAAATTCTGTGGAACTAGACCGGTCACATTAGGACTAGTCAATGAGATTAATTGAATTTATTATTTTCTTTATCTATATCTGTCATCGGACCAATATGGTTATCACACGATAGATTTATAGAATTGATTAAGGAACGAATCCTGATAAAAATCAATAAATTATTTTCTTATACGATGACTAATTTTAATTTCGTGATTTATTGTCTCCAAATGATATAGTTAGCCGTAGAGGATCCTACGAATTTCATGCTTTAATAAATCTTTGTCTATGTGTGTTTATAGGTGATTAAACTCTCCATTAAATCTAAATAATTGAATCATTGAATTTGAAAGATCAATTAATTAAAAAAACAGTTTTTATAAAAAGATAATTGATTATTTCAATTTATTTAATTCAGTTTTGATTTCTAAATTTAAATTTAGATTAAACCGAATTGGTTGGTACCAATCGACTAATATGATATGTGCTGATTGTTATATTTGAAACTCTCGACT
>JBBMJZ010031682.1:0-10140 GCA_037833815.1 Zingiber zerumbet
ATGAACCAACATATTGTCACTTGAATCTTTTTTTGCTACATGCTCAAGAGTGTAACGGAAGCATTAATGTGAAATTAATGGTGATTCCATAACGTCTCGACATAAATAGCGGCATTAAACCCATTAATGATGATTTCGTAACATCTCAGTATTAATGGCGACATTAAACTCATTAATAATGATTTCATAACGTCTCGACATTAATGAAGACATTAAACTCATTAATGATGACATTAAACCCAACATTAAATGACCATAATTTGATCATTTATTGCAGGCAAGGTGAGATCTTCTATATAAGGAGGTTGGATCTTGAGCAAAGAGTAGAGCGAAAGATAAGAGACAGAGAAAGTGAGAGGAAGAGTAGGGAGCGGACCTCTGTCCACCCGTGTTCTCCCACAAAACTCTCTTAGTTGTGCATCCACTCAGCTGAACTACTCGTCATAGCACTTAGGTGCATTCTCAGTTCGCCACGAACAACCAGTGTTTGGCTGTGTTCGTGGATTTGCCGTTGTATCCTAGGAACAGACGACCCGAGAGAACCTCGAAGCAGAGCCGGAGGTGGGGCGAATTTGTTTCAAGGAAATTGCGTTGAGCGCAGACCTCGGCATCTTACTCGGTAAATTCTCTTTCCGACTCGACGATCGACTCCCGATTCTACTATGCACTGCATCGACTCCGCGACTCGGACCACCGGAAGTTTGGCAGAACCAGCCCCACTAGCAACCTGAGATTATCAGCTCAGGTCATCTCGACAGATAAGTTGAATTTAATTTAATATATTTAAATTTAGCTAATTCTCTAATATCTCCGACAACAAATTGTCCAACAATATTATGAAAGTCAATGAGTTACAATGATATGGTGAAGGCATGGAGATAAGTCATTGTCATCGATGTCATATTTATCTTTGTATTTTATATCTAAAGTTTTCATCAAATCTATTGTTTATGAGCAAACTTACTAGATTACTAAATTAACACTATTTTTGTTTCTATTCAGGTTTAAAAGACAGACAAGATAATTAGCATCGGGAATGAGTTAGCAACAATGTTAGAGGTTATTTCTCTATCCTTCCCTCACAATTTGGCATTTTTATCAAATGTCTATACAATAATAATACTAGAAAAAAGGTGTCTCATTCTTTTGAATAGTTTCTATTGTCATGGAATATAAAACAAACCTCAAACTAAATTGTTATCTAACCTCTGGAAGATGCATAATTGATTGTTGTCCGCTTCCAGGATCAATTGGAAGAATATTATATGGAGCGTAAGAGCCAATCTTTTCGTCAATGTCAATGGCAGCCACAAACTGTGAATTTGTAAGGTATAATTAACACAGAAAAAAAAAACTAAGTGTTCTTTCTAGATTATCGTAGGCTAAGGTATTGAGGCTTTGTGAAGGGCAAAGCTTAAGACCTCAGGGCCAGCTCCAGATACAACTGCCTTCAACACTTCATGCAACACAGATGAAACTTCACCTGCTTTCATGTTTTTCCTGGTGATGAAAAAGTTAATTGGAAATTAGAAAGATATTAACAAACAAGATACAAAATAGAAAAATCACTGAGAATGGTGATCCTTTTAGTCAACACTCAACAATAACTATATATATTCATACGTATTGTAGAAAGATCTCAATTCCCGAGCATCACTTTTCTCCTTCCTCAAAAATTTGGTGATTTTTTCATCCTGAAACGAAGAGCCAAAGATACATATTTTTTAAATTGAAACGGGTTAAAGGGGAAAAAGAGTTCAGAATTTTGCAAACAAAGTGCCATCAGTTCCTCAAAATATGCACAAGAAAATCTAATAATGTGACGATCGTCTTTAAAAGTGAAGAATGTTGGAAAAATTTTAAAAAGAAACAAAATCTCCAATAATGTAATGTGAATTTATCAAATAGCTTCAGATCAAATCTAAAGATCCATTAATACGAGCACCTTGACCAATTGTTTTGAACAAAAGGGAAGTCTCATTCGCACCAAAGACAGACATCTTGTTAAGATAAATAAAGGATCATGAGCATCAAGGTCTTCCTCTGTAGATGTTGTTTTGCTTTCATTCCAAATCATCCAAATTCTTACAAAACTGAATATCTGTGATAATTTTCTTATTACTTTCCTACCAACCAACCAAGCTTGGTTTCAGAAACAACCTACACCGGTCCTAAGTAGCTGCGCTTCAATGGAAGGAGATGTGGACTGAGGTTCCTAAGTCTCTTTGGAAAAGGGTGATAGGTTACGTCTTGAAGGAAGTTGATTTGGTGCAAAATATCCATGCCAAACTCCAGTGCCTCCATCAATAATACAATTGCAGTTACATTTAAAAGAGAATGAACCTGAGTTAGTCATATACTGAAAAAGAGGACAGAAATGGGAGACTAAATTTATTTTGTGAATCTAAAAATTCTATAGCAATTTATTAGAGTGAGCTTTCCAGGGATTGTCACCAACTAGTGCTACATCGATTTATGATAACTAAATTTTGAGAAAACTTTAAGCAACTGAATCATTTTCTTGCAAATTTTAAGAACCTGTTCAAGTCTCTGAAGAAGTGCAGTTTTGAACTGTCGAACACCTCGACCGCTTGATTTGGGATCCAGATTGTGTGCTTTCTCAAACGCATGAAATCGGCCTGTTATGGAAATTCCAATGCCAATCTTCCATTATTTTCTTCAATTTTTTCAAAAATATCGAGAGAGAAAAAAACTACGCCCAAATCATGGAGGCGGAAGAAAGAAGGTATCTGTTGCTTACAAATGTACGCGACGCGGGGGGACTCGGCCTCGATCTGGTTGGCCACTCGGAGGAAGCGGCGCACCTCAGAGACGAGAGTGGGAGGGATCTTCTCGCTGTCGAAAGGCTCCGGCGCGTAGTCTGCGAGCGACCTCGATCGGATCCTCGGCGGACGGTAGGACGGCCCTTCGGCGGGCACGATCTCGTCCGCCATGCCAAGTCGCAGGACGAGGAGGAGGAAGGAGCTGCTGATGGATTCCGACTGCGATCGATCCCCATGGATGCAGATCCGAGGAGGTAGATATAGAGGAGGTGAATCTAGAAGGATATGCGTCGTCTACTGCTACTGCTACTGCTACTGCTACTGCTTTTGGAGGGTGGAGTGCTTTTGCTTTTGCTTTTGATTTTGATTTCTTAACGCTGTTGTTGTCGCAAGGGATGGAGGAAGAAGAAAAGGGCGGAAAAAGGAAAGGTTTTTTTGAATGCCCGGATTTATTTTATTTTATTTATGGAAAATTTTAGCACATTTAACACATCACACCCTCATATTTAAAAACAATTCAAAACAGGTACAAAATTTGGATGTTATTAAATGATATACGTATTTTTAAAAATATCTCTATTATAAGTATATTGCAATGGTTTATTATTATTATTATTTTAGCCAGGTTTACAGCTAGTGTGGTATAATTAATTTTTGAGATGGACGGTCCAGCATGATAAGTTGATCATCGAATAAATTCAAAAAGCAATGGTAAATCAGAGTATCCACACCAGTTTCTCTATCCAAAATACATAATTTAAGGTAAAAAAGTTATTTTATTAAATTTAGATATCCACTTTATATATCAGCTTCTCTATTTCTTCTCTCTTCTCTATAATGTTTAGAAAATGAAATTCATTTCCTAAATTTAGAGAAGTACTGTTCATAAATGTATAATTTAATGAATGAATAGAGTAGCTGATGTAAAGATTTTTTAGCTACCATATTTAAAATTTAAAGTAAAATTTTTAAATAGAAAATCTGATGTGAACGCTGAGGCTTAGTGTCATGGGTGATTTAAGTACCATGAACATATGATATGTCAGATATGTAAATCGAATCCTTATTATATAAATATATCGTCCTGCCACTTATCACTGTGGGCTATAGTTGTCTGTTCTTGTTCGAATCAAATTGAATCAGGGTAAAAAATTAAAATTTTAATTATTTAATCAACCACTTAGATTTAAAAAGTATGGATTCATGTTTCATGAACGTAATTGTACTATGTTTATATTCATCTATACTTTTACGACTTTGAGATTTTTAAAGCAACTAACTGTTGCATTATCCTGTAAATCTATCCATATTTAAAATTTATTAAAATAATTAAAGATTTTTTACTTAAAAATGTTTAATTGTCCTTTTGGCTATCAGAAATCTTTAGGACCTTAAAATGTTTTTTTTGGGATAAAAGTGTTTAATAAAATCACTAAAAATTATAATTTTTATGGAGATTTGGAGCATTAAATACACCCTTCAATAAATATCAAAGTTGCATGTGTAGATTTTAGGTATGTTTTAAAATTTAACTTATGATTTGATAAACTATCAATAAATTTATTTTTTAAATATATATTTTAAATTATTTTCTTAAGCTAATGGTCACTTATTCAAATTAATTTATGATAATCTCAGTTAGCCTAAATCTTATTGACTATTTCTGGGATAACTAGGGAATTAAAAAAATAATCTTTTTAAATCAAGAAATACATGCGACGGCCAGTCCAGAAGTCTAATGTTCTTTGATTATATTGCTATTTAGAGGAAAAAAATCCTATAAATATACTATAGTTGGGCATACAAATACGTAGTAGTTGAAATACAAACCATGAATAATTAAGTGATAACTTAAATATTCTATCACAGTACCATGACCCAGGAAAAAAAACCTTTTATATACAAAGACTAAGTTGTATACAATAAATTCATTCATGTGTGCTCAACCATTAGCACTTGTTTGAAAAAGCAAAAAAAAAAAATAATAAAAAAAAATAGTCCCTCATAATTTTCCAATAGTATGTACTCCAAGATGTCTTGCATCTGTCAAACCAATGGGACCGTTAAAAGGGAGAAAGAACTTGAATTGAATTGCTTTTGTAAATAAATGGCATTGCCACTATCCTCATTCTTTTACTCATGATCCCAATCCCATGAATCTTTTGATGCATGAAGGTAGATTGTGTGGGCCAAGGCATAACAAATGGTAGATCGTCTCTCTTTGCTTACTTTGATTGTCTTTGGCCACTTCCTTAGCGCTTAAGTCATCAATTTTCATTGCGCTTCCATGGATTGTTTGGTCTTTTCACATGGGACTTATGAGGCGAACTAGCATGAAGAGGGCTTCGCGTGGGAAGCATTCGTTGTCGTCTCGCTGTAGGGATTCACGTAGGAAGGCAGCGTGGGAAACTCCTAGTAAACAAGGGCGACCTAGAGGGAAAACATATATGACTTCTTGACAAACGAGGAAGATCTATAGATGAGGTCTCTTGACAGACAAGGAAGATTCAGAGATGACCATTTTTTTTTGGGGTTGTTGTCAATGTGGAACCGTTACATCAGGGGCCCCCTAGAACCAGTCTCATGGATATGGAGGGAGGTAAATGTAGGTACACAGGTGGAAAGTGCATAGTGGAAACGTTAACCCCAGACAGTGACACCCCGAGGATCGATCCCTGGACATTTCAATCACAGAACCATGCACCCTCCATCTGTGCTACGCCCTGGGGATTTTTGGGATTGTTGTCAATGATCTAATTGACTGAGGTCAAGACAAGTCGATTTAAATGTTGGTCGACTAAGGAGTCAAGCGAAGATATTTTGCTCACGAATAAAAGGATTATGTTTAGAGGGAAGGTTATTGAGATAGGCTTAGTTACTAAAAACTTATCTGGTGTGGATTACTTGATATTTGTGTAGGAGTTGATTAGGGCGGACAATTAAAGAATAAATGGAGTTAACTAAAAATATGCTATTAAGCATAAATTAAAGGATGATAGATTTATTATAATAAAATATAGATCAATTTTCGATAGACGTATGTTTTAAAAAAAAAATTCTTTTCACCTCCTAATCATTTAACAGTTAATTATAAATTGATTATATAATTTATCTTCCTCCATATAATTTAAAGACAGACTATAAAAGACCTAAAATAATCCTACTTACTTTTCTATAATAAAACTTAATCATAGAATATACCAAATTGAAACTTTAAAGTTTAAAGTCAACTTAAAGTTAATAAATATAAGGTTAAGGGGAGATCGTCAAATTTGGCAGAAAGGCTTAAGAAAAGGAGAACGTGTTCATTGCTCTATTTGTTTTATCTTTAGTTGTATTATTATAATTTATTTGGTTGCTTCATTTTTTGAAATTTTGTACGTGATTGTTGGACAATTTATTATAAGAGATATTAAAAAAATTATAAAATTAAAATTATATAAAATTAATTCTAACTTATCTGTTGAGATGACCTGAGCGGATAATTTTAGACTGCTAGCGGGGTTAGTTCTGCCAAGCTTCCGGTGGTCTGAGGTGCGGAGTTGATGTAGTGCATAGCAGAATCGAGAGTCGATTACCGAATCGGGAAGAAAATTCACTGACTAAGATATTGAAGTCTGCGTTCAACGCAATTTCCTTGAAATAGATTCGTCCCACCTCCGACTATGCTTCGAGGTTCTCTTAGGTCGTCTATTTCCCAGGATACAACTGCAAAACTACGCATGCAACCAAGCACTGGTTGATCGTAGTGAACTGAGGATGCACCCGAGTGCTATTACGAGTAGTTCAGTTGAATGGATGCATGACTAAGAAAAGAATTAGGGAACGAAGGTGGAGACATTCTTTTGCTTTTGCTCTCGCTCTTTCTTTGCTCAAGATCCAGCCTCCTTATATAGAAGCTCTCACATTGTTTGCAATGAATGACCAAATTATGGTCATTTAATGTTGGGTTTAATGTCACCATTAATGGGTTTAATGTCTTCATTAATATCGAGATGTTACAGAATCATTATTAATAAGTTTAATAATGTCATTACTGTCGAGACATTACGAAGTTATCATTAATAAGTTTAATGTCATCATTAATGTTAAGACATCGGAATTATCATTAATTTTATATTAATACTTCCATTACACTCTTGAGCAGGTAGCAAAATGTTGATTCATTCACTTGGCAAATCTTGCTTTGAGTGGTCCAGCATTCAACATGCGTAGGTCATGCTCGCACACGAGTCAACCTTAGTTCAGTACAATCTTGACCCTAAATTTGCACCCACCCCCTGTGCACCCACGCGTGAGAGAGTCTCTCCCCATGCATATGTTTACAATATCAATGCATGTGCCATAATTTAAACTAACAATAAAGTCAAGACACTTCTATTGTGAGACTAAGAACTCATGCACAATAGAGTCTCTTTGTCTCCATCTCTTTATTCCATTCACATTTCCAACAATCCCCCATATGAATGCAATACATGGTATGTGATAGCATTCAACAGTTGAGTTAAGTATAGGATAGGTAGGTTTTACCCTTTAAACCTTCCTTTGTGAAAATCTGTTTGCTTACTGGCTGACAGCAGACAAGATATCCTTGAACTATTCTACTGTTTATGTAAGCATTGACAAATCTCATCCAAGACTCTCCCTAATACAACTCAGTTCTCGTGAGTGTGTTCGTTCTTAGCCATGAACACGTATGGTTCTATGAGAAGCTTTAAGAATTGCGCCTCTAATTCTCTTCGAAGCAACCCTACTTCTTTCTCACATAGGTAATCCCTCAAGAGTAATCATCTACTCTTCTTGATCATTAAAATCTCATCGGCTTACCCTGGTCCGGTCACTATTTTATTGTGTTATACCCCATAGTGTGTCTAGTCAGTGTAAATTAATTGTCCCTTTAAACCTAGTTCTTGGGATCTCCATACAGCATAGGTTGGGTGTCCTCTGCACTGATCGCTGACAACGACATCAAACTTATTCCTTAGGATGAGATTGCAACTAACTCTTGATTTAACCCTTTGGTTACTGGATCTGTTAGGTTATCTTTTGACTTCACATAGTCAACAATGATAACTCCCGATGAGAGTAGTTGTCTCATGATATTATGTTTACGACATGTATGTCTAGACTTACCATTATACAGATGGCTCTGTGCCCGACCAATTATTGATAGATTATTGCAATGTATGTAAATTGTCGACACAGGTTTCGATCATCTTGGAATACACTCCAACAAAAACATTAAAAGACAATGGATTTTATCCGTTGTCGTAGGCCCTTTAAAACCTTTGTAATTAGCAGTGTTGTTAAAAGTCGGGGCTACGACAACGGTTTTAAACCGTTGTCGTAGAATGAAACGACAACAGTTTTGCAACGGTTTAAAACCGTTGCTTTGAATGAAAAGACAACGGTTTAAAATCGTTGTTGTTTAGAGCACTTTTAATAACGTTGCTAGTTACAACGATTTTTGGGGCTACGACAACGGTTTTTAACTGTTGTCTTTGAGGGCGATAGACAACAACAACGATTTTAAACCATTGTCTTTTAAATTATTGTCTTTTAATACCAATATATCAGATTTCAATATAAATATATAATAAAGGCTCATAATCACAAAAGAAATAATATTCCCCATATCAATGTCATTCAAAATATTACTTATACAAGAATTACAATCACAAAAGAAGAAGCATGTCTCATATTCAAATAAAATTTATCCCAATACAAATAAACAAATAAACTTCATTTACAACTAATGAACAATAGCCAAAATACTAGAAACTTATGATGGTGGTTCTATTTAAAACTGGTTTTAGATTGTGTTTCATACTTTATCATGCCACCAGTAAGAGTTCCTCGCTGAGGATCTTACCAGACCTTAAACAGATCTTGAAATAATTCTTGATGGGCCTGAGCACAGACCAATCCAGCATATTTTGTCACCTCGAGCCAGTCTTGAGATGCAACAACCTAACAAACCAAATATAATCAAGATAGTAAGGATACATCAAGGCAACTATACATAGAGCAAGAAATGAAGATTGATAAAATTACTTACAACTGTGATAGAAGGGCTAGAATCTTCCCCAGGATGAGGATGTGTTACGTCAACACCAAATATTATAGTTGGTCAGTCGCTAACAAGAGGAATGCACCTTGACAATGCATCGACAATAACTGTACCCCTTCCTCCAACCTATGAATCAAGCCTTAGTAACACAAAGCAAAACAAGAAAAATAGATCCACCTTCCACGTACTCACCTTTCCATTGATCTAGAGGCCAACATTGGCAAGGTACTATTTACTCATCCTGAAAACATGCTTTGTCAAGTTATCAAGTGAAAAAAATTAAAGCTAAAAGGTTCAACCAATTGATATTCGTCAACAAGCAAAAATATCAAGTTGTGTCAAACAAGATCAAGTGCAAGAAAGGCATCATACCATAAAGAGAACCATCATTATCATGCAATATTACAATGAGCAAATCAAGCTCCTTTCCCTGAGGTTGGAGTATAGCCATTGCATCATAAAGAATCATGAGTTCGGGATGAGAAATTGGTTGTTTTTAGAGTTGCACAACAGTGAAAGTAACATGGAGACAATCTGAGACTTAAAAACCTATTTAGAAGGTTAGAGGAAATGAGCAATCTGTACTTTCACTCTTAGTCAAAATTAGACAGCTGTAAGAAAAATCTCCATTGAACAAATATCAAAGTCTAATCCTCACAAGCATCCAATTGAACTGTAGCATGGTTGAAAAATTTTATAATTGGCATGGAAAGAGAACATGCATCTATAGCATGTGACCACCATGCCAAGAGAATGAAATATTTTTACAGAAGTCAACAAACCACCAGTATCGATACCAAATTATGGTCACAATTATAACATATCTCAAACTATCTGAATCTAAAGCAGGAAATATGGGTTAATCAGTTCCATGATTACATACATACATACAAGTAGATCCCATATGAAGAGGAATTTAGCTAAGAAAAAGTTACCTCCTACACTATGCATTCCCCCACCAGTAACAATGGAGAAAATTCTAGCTGCACAGATGTATCTCCACTAAGCAAACATGAACTCGACGTTAACCTGTAGATTTCATTTCCAGATTAAATACTCTTGAAATATTTTGAAAGCAATAATAATGCATTGCTAAGGCAATAATAAATACTCTTGGAATTTAGTTATTTCTAAGGCAATAATAAACTTAATAAAGAATCATGAGTTTGGGATAATACTATATTAAATGAAAATCTATTGAAATTTTTTGAAAGCAAGTGCAGGTATTACTTTGATCAGTAATATCAATTCAAACTTAGATGCCTTCTTTGCAGGGTGCCTGTGAGC